>PITA01006298.1:0-101353 GCA_004023965.1 Spilogale gracilis
GGGGTGGGGGTGTGGGGGGGTGTGGGGTGTGTGACTGAGCTCTCCAGGCAGGCCTTCCCCTTTGTTGTACTTCCAGATAAGAGCTGCCCAGGGAGGATGAGAGACTGGAGTAGGGTTAAATCCAAGATAAAAAAGGACACTTTGTGTTCCCTGCACTGGACCCTGAGGCAGGGGCACCTGGACCTCCCCATAGCACCTGTATGGGGACCGTCAGGCGGTGGGGCTGAGTGCTGGCACCCTCTATTTTTAATAGTTAGGCCTTCCTAACTGTAAATAATAGAGATCCTCTTTGGCTAGCTAAGCATAGAGGATGGGAGGAAGGGGGTTCTGTGTAAGGACACATGAATCTTATAAAATCCAAGGGCTAGGGGTGCCTTTATGGCTCAGTAGTTAAGCATCTGTCTTCGGCTCAGGTCATGATCCCAGAGTCCCAGGATTGAGCCCCACATCGGGCTCTCTGCTCAGCAGGAAGCCTGCTTCTCCCTCTCTCACTCCCCCTGCTTGTGTTCCCTCTTTAGCTGTGTTTCTCTCTGTCAAATAAATAAATAAAATCTTAAATAATAATAATAATAAAATCCAAGGCCTAGATCAGGTCATGTTCTAGAAGGACTAGAAACAGGACATAGAGAGCTAATAGAAACCCAGGGTGCCCTGTTTTTCCAGCTCTTGTCTGCTTCTCTCTGCAGGGGATCTGGTCTCTCAGCCTGCAAATGCACATCTCCTGCTCCACTGTGCAGGTAGTAGAACAAGACACCCCAAGTGCACTGTTAAATGGTACAAGTCCGGCCATCCAAACAGAAGTCCCAGGTCTCTCTGGTGTTCTAAATTATCCCAGAGAAGAAGTGCCTGTAATGATCTCAGCATGGGCCTGATGCCCCTCCTGGACTCAGTTACCTGCAGCTGAGAGGGTGAGCTCACTTCATAACACATGGCTGCCGAGAGCCCACCAAGTGCCCTACCCTCAGTCTAGCACTTAAAAAAAAGGGGGGGATTCACTTATTTATTTGTTGGGTGGGGGAGAGAGAGTGGGGAAACGGGGTAGAAGGAGAGGGAGAATCTCAAGCAGACTCCCCGCTGAGGGCAGAGCCTGATTCAGGGCTTGATCGCAGGACCCTGACATCAAGACCTGAGCCAGAGCCAAGAGTCAGACACCTAACAGTCTGAGCCATCCAGGCGCCCCAAGCACCTTTTAATTAATCAGAATTTGTATTGAAATAATTGTAGATTCACATGCAGTTATACAAAACAATCAGAAGGAGCTCTTGTGTACTTTTACAGTGTTTGCAAAACTATAGTGTTTTAGTGCAACCGGAATATTGACATTGATACAACCTACCAGTCTTACTCAGACTTCACCAGTTTTTACTCGCACTCAGTTGTGTTTGTGTGTGTTAGGTTTTACACAGTTTTACCACAGGTAGGTCCATGTATCCAACACCACAAGAATCTGTTGTGCTGCCCTCGGAGGCAGGCTAAATAATGCCATCAGCAGCCCTCCCCTGCAAAGATACCTACGTCTTATCCCTGGAAACTGTGATTGTTACTTGGTGCGGCAAAAGGGAGCTTGTAGGCACAAAGGATCTCGAGATGGCGTGATTACCTTAGATCATCCAGGTGGACCCCATATGTGGTCACAAGAGTTCTTGTAAGACAGAGGAGAGAAGGTCAAAGGAAGAAGCAGAGAACCCGATGACAGAAGTGCGGGTTTGGAGTGATGCTAGGGAGGGGTCACATGTCAAAGTGTGCACGTAACCTCCTGAAGCCTGAGAAAGGTGAGGAATGCAGTGTCCCCCAGAGCCTCCAGAAGGAATATAGCCCTGTCCCCACAGTGTCTGTAGCCCAGTGAAGGCGGTTTTGGACTTCTAGTCTCCAGAACTGTGGGAGAATAAACTTATATTCTTTTAAGCCACTACTCTTTCTGGCAATTTGTGAACATCAGCAATAGGAAACTAGTATATCCTTTACAACTACACCCACCTCTGCTCCAGCACCCTTGTCCCCAACAGCAACCACTCATCTTCCTCCAATTCTAAAATAATGTTATATAGGTGGAATCATACAGTGTGTAACCTTGTGGGACCTGGCCCCCCACTCCCACCCCCTCCACTCAGCGTTAATTCCTTGGATATGCATCCAAGTTGTTCCAAGGGTAAGTAAAAAAAGTTCATTCTTTTTTATGGCTTAGTAGTATTCCATGGCATGGATGTAAGTCTAACATTCTTCAATGTCTGTGTTTTCTTTATTAAAAGCTCTAAGTAAGGATATTTTGATAATAGTCCCTAGAGGCAGGATGTAGGAAGGAAACTTAAAAATTATTCCATTCTCCCTACTACTGTATCAGATATCTGAGTCCCCTCTAGAGCCTGCCAAATACCCACCAGCTTCTGCTTGCATACCTTCTCTGACCTGCCGCTCACTACCTCCTGACACTGCCTATTATATAGCTGGGCAGCTGTACCAGAAGCTCCGTCTTGAGCTCAGCTAGGGGCCTCTCTTAAGGGGAATGTGCGAAGAGGGGGATGGTGTCAGACCCAGAGAACCCCCTCAAGTGAGAGCAACTTTAGCTGGAAAGGGACCTGAAAGGGAATCATCTGGGCACTAACCTGGGCTCCATCCACGCATCCACTAACCTGGACATCTCCCTGTCCCATTCCAGCTCTTCTTCCTAGGAGCCTCGGGCCAGTGGCCTACAGCCAGGAGTCCCTACCCTATGAAATCCTCCTCCTCCCATGTGGCTCCACCCTCCTCTGTCTTCTCCCCCACCTCCATGGGGAAGGAAACACAACGCTGCCAGCTGTTTGAAGAGAAGGAACCAGCCCAAGGGGGAGAGGCCAAAAACTCAGGGCAGAGAGATGGAACAGACCCGAAGGAGCAGGAACCAGAAACTGCCCCCCATCCTGGTGATGCACTAACAAAAGGGCTTCTTCTAGGCTCTTCCCTTTTCTCAGCTCCCCTCTTGAAGCAGGCAAGCTGGCTCCTCCCAGCCCTAGGCCCCCACTCTGAATTGTCCCCACCCCCACCTCTTTGCCTGGTGAGAAGCACCCTGGGGATTCTGAACAAAGACATCAGGGAGCTGGAACAAGAGCGATCATAAAGCACCCTTTGCGCTGCCAAGCCCCCCTTCTCATCCACACACCCCTGGGCTCCCGCAAACGCTTCCTGGCTCAGGCCCAGCACTGGGCCTTCTGGTGAGAACCCCTCCCTGGGAGTGCCGCCTTCTGGGCAGCTTTCTTCTCTGGGACTGAGCTGTCAAAGAGCCTCAGAGAGATTTCAAGACAGCTCCCCTCCCCCCAGGGATGCCTTTGTCTTTGTCGATATGGAGGAGGCAGCAGTAGGGGTTAGGAAGAGAGGGGAATGAGGCTGGTCCTCACCCCCAAGGACCTCATGTTTGGGGGTTAGGGCTGGCAAGATAAGGGTGCCTTTTATATCTTTACTGCAAGGGGAGTTTTGGGAGCTCAGAGGACTGATAGTTCACTGCCTTCTGAAAGGTGGTCAGAGATGGCTACGTGGAGCAGGCAGTCTAGGCTGTCCTGGAAGGACAGTGGTTAGAGGGGCAGAGATGAGGTAGGAGAGCAAGAGAACCAGGAAACAGGAGGTGATCCAGGGCGCAGGCCCTCAAGGGAGATATGAGGCCAGAGAAACCTCCCGGGCAGCCAGATTGTCCGGATAGGTGAGAGCCTTCGCTCAGGCGATGGGAGCCCCTGAAAGTTTTTGAGCAAGGGAGTGACTTGAGAGGAATGATGGCTCTGGTCCCCAGAGTGAAAGGTGCAGGGAGAGCAAGGAGGGGATCCTTGGTGGCCTGGACAGAGCAGGGCCAGTTGGGGTGGAGAGAAAGGCCTGCATGTGAAGAGCACTTTCAACATAAGGTAGAACTTATGGAATGTGGGACTGATTCAAGGAAGGCCGAGGAAGGAACAGCAGTCAGGGATGACTCCCTCGCAGAAGCAGCTGGGTTAAGTGAAGAACGGGAGGGCGTGGGGTGACATCTTACCAGCATAAATGTCTGTGTCCCTCTGGATGTCTGTGGTCCCATATATGCGTCTGGGAAGGTGGCTTTGCCCTAGGCAAGGCTTTGTTGCCGTAGGCTCCCACCCATGATCTCCTGCACACATACGGAGGCTGGATAGGTGCTGGGAGCATCTGGTATGAGGCAGGGCCTGAGTGCTGGACCCAGGCTGCTGAGAGACTCAGGGAAGAGGGAAGGGGCAGGTGGTGGATCAGCCACTGACCACACACGGAACATATGAAGGGAGAGCACTATTTTCCTTCCCACTGAAAGGTGATGCTGACTTTGACTTTTCCATTATCCTAATATTGACTGAGCACTTCCTGAGTGGTAGGACCATGGTGGGTCCCAGCCCTAGCCCCTACCCTTAAAGAAGTCTCAGTCTAAGCAGGGAGACTGGAGTGGACATAATGGACCCCCATACTAAGGCCCATGGTGCTTAGTGCCATGAGCAAGGGACAGGGAATGAGAGGTCAGGGAAGGAGTCCTCGAGGGGGCTTCATCAGAGGGGCATGGGACAAAGGGCAATTCCAGGAGAGGACATAGCTTGAACAAAGACATGGAGATAGGAGTGTCTCCGTATGGACTGGCACCCAGAGGATTTGAGGTAGGGGAGGGGAGACGGGAGGACAGTGGAAACAGTTCTAGAAAGGCAGGTTGAAGGGTATGTAGGGGACCTGGGTGCTGCCTGTAGGTCGGAGGCTACAGTGCAGGCAGTGGCAAGGGGCGGTGGGGGTAGGCAGAGAGAAGGATGATGGAAGAGTTTCATAAAAGCAGAGGCTAAGATGGTTGCTGGGCCTCAGAGGTCACTGGGCCTCAGCCGCCTGCCTGCCTCCCCAGGACCTCTCAGTTTACATTACTGTCTGGGTCCTGACTCCTTTATGTTACATTTTTGGATCACCCACTCATAAATCCTCATCGTGCCTGGGGCTGGGAGCCCTTGAATGGAGAGCAACTTTGATTTAAAGACAGAAATGGCAGTAAAGGGGAGCAAAACTATCCAGAGAAGAGCAGAGAATTCCCCTTGGGGCAAAAATGTAATTAAAATGGGGCCAGCTCTCTTCCTGGACTGGGGAAGTCTGGCTCCGGCTCTGCGTGGCTCTGAGAACCTCCCTAGAGCACTAACGAGGGAAGATCCCCACGTGCCACCCCCGTTCACTGTGCCAGCACACTTCCAGATCCAGGAGGAAGGGCCACACTCAGAGCAGCCCAGCCCCCTGCTGTGGTAAGCAGACTTCTAAGACAGCCTCCAATATTCCCCACCTGCTAGTAGTCATGTCTTTGTATAATTTCCTCCCCCCAGGGTGGAAGTCTGGAGTGACCTAATGACTTTTTCTGGTGGAAAGAATGCAGCCAATGTGTGGGTTGTCATTTCCATTATTAGGGTACGAGACCATGATTTCCTTCTTGTTACCAAACTCTATTGCTTTCTTGCACACTTTGAAAAAGCAAGCTGCTATACTGAAGGGGCCCCCCATGACAAGGAACTAAAGGTGGTCTTCTGTCCACAGCCAGTGAGGAAATTAAGCCCTCAGTCAGACAGCAAGGAACTGAATCCTGCCAACAACCACATAAATGAGATTGGAAGAAGACCCTTCTTCTCCAGTTGAGCCTCAGATGAGACCACACATTCTGGGCTGACACCCTGATTATAGCCTCATGGGAGACCATGAAGCAGAAGTTACAGCTAAGCCTTGCCTGGATCCCTGACCCACAGAAACTGTGAGATAATACTTCATACCGTGTTAAGCTGGCAAATGTGTTCACAGCAGGAGATCACTCATGCACGCATTGATTTAAGCCAGTTAATTCCTTGCTCTAGGTCTTGATGTTCACATCCAAGTAAATGAGCTGATGCTACTCAAGCCAAGGCGTTGTTGCAGAGATCAGAGAATGGCAGATGGGAAGGAGCTCTGTAGACTGTAAAATGGTGTGCACATGGAATGCATTTTGTGAATATGATTATCTCAGTGAGATGTTAGGGAGAACATGGTTCTTGCCTCAGCTTCTCAACTTACATGCCAGGTGATCTTGTATAAGTCAGGCCTTCTAAAGGCCTACCGGATAAGCAGTGGGTCTGGGAGGTAGATGAGGCGATGACTAAGGTAAGGAAGCACCAAATGCCTTTGAACAGGGCAGCCTCGGTTTTTCTGGGCAGCTTGGCCCTACGGAGCTTGCTCCCGGTTGTAAAGGCTCAGCTGTCAGAAGCCATGGCCCCCATCCACAAGCTCTCCAAGGTCCTGTGGGACCGTGTCCCAAGACAGAGACTGCTGTATAACCTCTCTGTCCTCAGTATCCTCATATGTAAAATGGGATTGCTGGGAGAATATTGCTGTCTTGAGAATGCAGGGTGCTAATGGGAGAGAAAGGAGAGGAGGGAGTCCAGGAGACAATGTGTTTCTTGGTTAACCAACACTTTTTCTTATTTCTATTGGTAATTAGATTCCGACTGGGTGGTCTTTGGCCTTCTAAAGGCCTACCGGTAAAGGCTCTCTATACCTTTCTGGGCCACAATCAGCTGGGCAATCAGCCATTGGCCCAGAGAGACAGAGATTTAATTGCTCAGGATCACAGAGCCAGTTGGTGAAGGAGTAGGGAGCAGGAAGTGGATCTGCCCAACCTCGAAGCCCATGCCAGAGCTGAGGTTCTATGGCTGGACTCATTACTGTTCCTTGAAACGAGAGGATAAAATCGCTAAGTTTAGCCACATTTTAATCCTGAAGATTTTAGTCCAAAGAATGACCTTCCAGCCATGTCAGAGCCTGAGTGTATTCTGTCCTGTATGATGACAGAGATGATGGCATAGATGCCAAAGAAAAGTCAGGTTCTGGGAGAAACAATGAGAGGCCTAACTGAGATAGGTGAGAGGTAGAAGGAAGACCTGTCTGCAAATAGCTGAGGTATAAAGGATGAACAGGAATCATCCAGGGAAGAGTGGGAAAGAGAGTCATAGGAAGAGGAAATATCATGTGCCAAGGCCCTGAGGCAGAAAGGCACATAATTCATCCACATGACGGAAAGGAGTCTTCCTGGAGCTCAGCGAACAATGGAATGAGTAACTTGAGGCCAGAGTATATAGTATCTTAGAAGCCTTAATAAGAAGTGTGGATTTTTATACTGAGCAATCCAGTTGTCATTACAAACAGGCACGACCTTTGGGTCTGAGGTGGTAAGGTGGTGGAGGGTGATAGCAGAGGTTTGGTGGGAGATGGTGCTGTGTCCTGAGGTTGGATAAGCAGTGGGTCTGGGAGGTAGATGAGGCGATGACTAAGGTAAGGAAGCACCAAATGCCTTTGAACAGGGCAGCCTCGGTTTTTCTGGGCAGCTTGGCCCTATGGAGCTTGCTCCCGGTTGTAAAGGCTCAGCTGTCAGAAGCCATGGCCCCCATCCACAAGCTCTCCAAGGTCCTGTGGGACCGTGTCCCAAGACAGAGACTGCTGGAGCCTTGGCACATCTGGCCCAGGCCTGAGCCACCTACACTGCCAAGTCATTCACTGATGGCTTTTGGGGATAGCATTCTTTTTTTGTTGTTCCTATGGTAGGCAAAATAATGCCCCTCCAAAGATGTCCGTGTCCTAATCTCTGGAGCCTGTGAGTATGTTAGGTTACATGGCAAAGAGGAATTGAGATTGCAGATGGAATTCAGGCTGATAAACAGCTGATCTAACGAATGTGAGGATCCTGGATGACCCAGGTGGGCCCAGCATAATCAGAAGTGTCCTTAAGGGTTGAAGTGGGAGGGCAGGAGAGGAGGTCAGAGAGATGCAATGTGAGAAGAACTTGACTGGCCTTTTTTCCTGATGTTGAAGATGCCGGAACGCGTCATAAGTCAAGGAACACAGGTGGCCTCTAGAAGCCAGAAATGGCAGGAAATAGGTTGTATCCTAGAGCCTTTAAAAGGAGTGCAGCACTGTTGATACTTTGACTTTAGCCTAGAGAGACCTGTGTCACACCTCCATCCTGTAGGACTATGTGATAACCACATATTTGCTCTATTAGAGCCACTGAGTGTGTGGTAATTTGTTATGGCCGCAAAAGAAAACAAACACAGTCCCCTGTCCTGCCAAGGGCAACATTGAGGCATGTGGACAACACCACATTGAGGCATGTGGACAACACCCAAGCAGATAGCCAGCTTGTTCTCAAATACATAAAACAATCTTCCCCAACGTGGGGCACAATGGGAAGAGCGGTAGACCTGGAATCTGGAAACTTGGGCTGTCACTGTGGCTTTACCATCTAGATGTGAGACGGGGGCTGGTCCCTTCCTTTCTCTGGCTTCAGTCTGGACTGGGGCTAATACCTGTGCCCCTTTTCACCTTGCAGGAGGGGACAGCACTCTGGGAACCATAAGGTGGTGCACTTGTGTAAAGGATGTCTGCTAGGGTGCAGGAATGAGAGATGAGGAGAGGGAATTCACGGTCCTAGAAGAGCAGGCATTTCAATGAGGAGAGAAGAGACAGGGGCACAAGTCAAGGTCAAGTAGAAGAGCCACTGGGAGCTGTGACTGGAAGGCACCAAAGCCAACTCTGGAGACTGGGTAGCCCTGAGTGTGTTCAGAGAAGGGCCAGTTGCCTGACTGCACCCAAGCATGGGGCATGCCCGGGAGGGATGGACACGAGGTCGGAGCCTGGCTCTGCAGGGCCTTGAGGGACAGGCAGGGCAGCCCAGACTTCATCTTGAAAACTGACCCTGGGGAGCTCTAGTGGGGACCCAGGAACTGAGTGGAAGGCCACACAGAGTCACAGGACCACCTAGGAGATTGATAAGAGAATCCTGGCTTTGGGGGGGTGTCCTTGGATGTGTGGATGCCCCATTTTCTTTTCCTCATTCCTGACTCTGCCCTCACTAGCTGGGGGACCTTGACAAACCCTTGCTTCTATAATCTCGGTTTTCCATCTCATAAAATGGCACTGACGTTGTTAACCCCATTCAAGCATTGTGAGGTTCTATGGTCAACTAATTGTCAACTAAGCAGGAAAGGGTATCCAATGGGAAAAAAGATAGTCTTTTCAATAAATGGTGTTAGGAAGACCACATGCAGAAGAATGAAACGGGACCATTTCCTTACACCATACACAAAAATAAGCTCAAAATGGATGAAAGACCTAAATGTGATAGGGATCCATCAAAATCCTAGAAGAGAATACAGGCAACAACCTCTGTGACCTTGGCCACAGCAACTTCTTGCTAGATACACCTCCAAAGGCAAAGGAAACAAAGGCACAAATGAACTATTGGGACTTCATCAAGATAAAAAGCTTCTCTGCTCAGCAAAGGAAACAGTCGACAAAACCAAGACAACCGACAGAATGGGAGAAGATATTTGCAAATGTCTTATCAGATAAAGGGCTAGTATCCAAAATCTATAAAGAACTTATCAAATTCAACACCCAAAGAAGAAATAATTTAATCAAGAAATGGGCAGAAGACATGAACAGACCTTTCTCCAAAGAAGAATACAAATAGCCAACAGACACATGAAAAAATGTTCACTATCACTCGGCATCAGGGAAATACAAATTAAACCACAATGAGATACCACCTCATGCCAGTCAGAATGGCTAAAATTAACAAGTCAGGAAATGGATGTTGGCAAGGATGTAGAGAAAGGGGAACCCTCCTACACTGTTGGTAGGAATGCAAGCTGGTGCAGCCACTGTGGAAAACAGTATGGAGGTTGCTCAAAAAGTTGAAAATAGAGCTACCCTACGACCCAGCAATTGCATTACTGGGTATTTACCCCAAAGATACAAATGTGATTTGAAGGGGCACCTGCACCCCAGTATTTATAGTATCAATGTCGACAATAGCCAAACTACAGAAAGAGCCCAGATGACCATCAACAGATGATGGATAAAGGAGATATGGTATCGATATACAACGGAATACTACTCACCATCAAAAAAAATTGAGATCTTGCCATTTGCAATGACATGGATGGAACTAGAAGGTATTATGCTAAGTGAAGTAAGTCAGTCAGAGAAAGACAATTATCATACAATCTCACTCATACGTAGAATCTAAGGAAAAAAACAGAGAATTATAGAGGAAGAGAAGAAACAATAAAACAAGACAAAATCAGAGACAGAGACAAACCATGAAACTCTTAATCACAGGAAACAAACTGAGGGTTGTTGGAGGGGAGGGAGGTGGGGGATGGGGTTATTGGGTGATAGACATCAAAGAGGGCACGTGATATAAGGAGCATTGGGTGTTATATAAGACTGATGAATCACTGAACTCTACCTCTGCAACTAATAATATATTTTATGTTAATTAATTTAAATAAAAATACAAAAAAAATTTTTTTAAAGCATTGTGAGGAACACACAAGAGAACACATAAAACACTTGCTCTGAACTCCCAAACCACCAGGCCCTCTCCTCACTAACCAACATCTTCCACACCATTCAATGGGACATTCTGAACCCCTTCCTTTCCCCAACAAAAGCAACTTTTCTTTTCTGTTAATCTGTGTATCCTTTCCCAGCAAGGGTTTCTGATATCTGCACAGCGCACCCCCACATTCTTCAAAAGACGTGTTTGGAAACAAGAAATTGCTAGAGAGATGATTCAGTCTTTGGCCTCAGATTGTGTGTGGACATAAGCAGGCCCATCTGCAGAGTCTACACTGCCAAATTCTGTCACTCTTACTCCATATGGTCCGTGCTCCCCCCCATCTTCCCTCTCAGAAGCTGCAGTCTGTGCCTGTCTCTCACTCCACTCTGGTTGCTACACAGAAAATTCAGCAAGGGGTGTCTTGACTCCAGTGGGTGGGGCATCTTGCCCCCCCCCCCCCGGCCCTGCCACTTTGCCTGGGGCTATTAAGGGACCAAAACTAGTTGGTGGTGGGGTGGGTATTGCTGGGCCCTTTGGGGTGCCCTCACTTCTTGTCCATTTAGGGCTGCACAGCGTGGAGTCCTAGAGCTGAGGACCAAGGGAGGCTGTCAGCTTCTGCTTCGGAGGCAGAGATCTCTCCTGCAGCAAAGGAAGCTCCTAAAATGTTCACCAGCCCCATCCCCTTGTCCTGAAGCAGAAGGTTGTTCCACAGCCTCTTCCAACCACATCCTGGCCTGCAGGTAGCTTGGCGTGTCACTGGAAGACCCCAATTCATGTCAGTCTGTGTGACCTTGGACATTGGTTGGCCTCTCTGAGTCCCCCTTTCCTCATCTGTGACCTGTGAGTAGTGATTCCTGCCCTTTACGCGTAACCTGGCTGTTAGGGTCTAATAAGAAGCTGGTTGGGGAAGAGCTTTGTAAACTGTAGAGCAGCAGGTCTCAAAGTGTAGTCCCTGGGCCGTCAGCTGTGGCATTATCTGGGAACTCATCAGGAAGGCAAATTCTTGGCCCTGTGGCCAACCTACTGACCCCGAAGCTCTGGAAGTGTGCCCAGCAACGTGGGCTTCCGCAAGCTCTCGCAGTGAGAAGCTCGGGGATCAGCCCTGGGGGAACATAGGCACAGGGATGAGACTGTCCCTACACTCCAGCAGTGTAGCTCAGGCAGGCCCTTCAAGTGCAGGAGGGCCTGTGTTCCCCCCTGGGCTGCAGAGACATTCCATCACGAACGGTTTATGGCTTTAGGATCTGCATGATCTCTCATGCGGGCAAATTCATTTCAAAATAAATTCGTGATGTTCATGGTCATATTGAAAAAGTGGTTTCCCGGGGAGATTTAAACCCTGGATGGCAAACTCAAAGCCTTCAGGAGCTAAGCAGGGCTGCAAAGGAGGAAGAGGCTAGGTGGGATAGAAGAAGCAGAAACTAGCCAGGCTGCAGAGCTCAGGCCTTACCTAAAGCCATTGAAAAAAATAAACCCCTGTATTGAGCCAAACAAAACACATATGCTAGACAGATCTGGTTCAGTGCCTGCCAGTGTGTAACTGGTGTAAATGTTGAAAAAAGAAAAGAAAAGATCTATTCTTAACCAAGCGATGCGTTGGCCACAGGCTTAATTGCCCCGGAAAAGAGAGTTTGGCACACGGTTGTAATTCCTCGGTTCAGCCTGGGCTAAACACAGTATGATTTCATTAAGTCACTCATGTATTCATTCTAAAAACAGTATCTCCTGGGTCCTATGCTGAGGCTTGTCTACACAAAACTGAATCAGACACTATCTCTATCCTCCAGGGAAGCTGGAGGTAGTTGTGAATGGCTGTATGGCATCGTTTTCCAGCATTCTGTGAAATGCACCCAATAAGATGGTGAGTGGTCCATGAGAAAGCAGTGCAGGGTTAGTAAAGCATGGAAAGCACCAAGTTAAACTAAGCTGAAGCTATTACTTCACTATAGGACTTCTCAGAGCCTTTACTTTGCTCATTAAAGGACCTCCAAATATCCGGGTCTGTCTGGGGTCCACAATGGGCCAAACGCCCTGACCTATACTAGGGGCTGGTGAATGAGCAGATGTGCCTGAGTCAGGGGCCCATGGAAACCTGTGAGGCCTCCTTTCTAGGGCTTCCTGACGAGGAGTGGGCTGACGTCGTCCCTCCAGGGTTCTGCAGTGCACTGCTGATGGGCAGTCCTCAGGGGTGGACTTCACTTTCTGTGGCAGCAGGAAAACCTCAAAGGGTTGAATCCAGGGGCCCCTGGTTCCACTGCATTTGAGAACTAGGACTGCGCTATGCTGGGGAGGAGGGATCCACAGCAGAGAAGGGAGAATGGTCAGTGTTCCCTGCAACAGGAATGCTGAAGCCGACTCCCGTGGCGGTTTCGGGTTTTCATTACCAAGAAAGGGGGCGAAAGCAATTCCGTGTACACAAACAGGGCTTGATCTTCCTCTGACAGTGTAAGTTGCTGCTCTGCCCAGGAGAATAAGGAATCCTCAGGCAGAGCCTACAGTTATATTAACTGCTGCTTTTCAGGCTGGCTCTGATTTCTATGAATAAAATTGAGAGGTTCAGGACAGATCTGAAAACGAATCTGGCCCTTTCTCTCCTCAACCCTCCCTACTCATTGTCTGGCTCACGTGCTCTCTCTCTCTCCCTTCTCTCTCCTCTCTGAAATATATGAAGTCATTCTAGTTTGGGACTCAATACTACTTTTCTTCTGGAAATCCCCATAGCGAAGGTAGAATGAAGTGCACTTGGTCAGGAATAATCTTTCACAGAATTAGGATGGAAGCATGGTCATGGAAAAACACCAAACAAAACAACAGCAAACTCAAACTCTCCCGAAAGGATAATTCATGGAGATCATCTCCAAAAATTAACTTCTCAAACCAGTAAGATTGAGTCTAAAGGTGTCTGTTACAACTCCCTTTACATGTTTAGTTTCAGGTGCTGAGAGCACTTGTACCCAAAGTAGAAAGGGTGAGAAAATTCCACTTTCCTGATAAGTCAAGTCCTATTTAAGGACTCGGGGTGGAAAAGTTTACTCTGGCAGAATCAGAAAAAGCTGGAAGCCAGGAAGAGGAGACATACACACACACACACACATACACTTCCTCCCTTCCTTCCTTCCTTCCTTCCTTCCTTCCTTCCTTCCTTCCTTCCTTCCTTTCTTTCACCTTGAATGTGCTCAACACTCTGCTGGGCATTTCCCAGGAGAGTGGTTCTCTCTCTCATAGCCTCTTCCCAATGACCCATGTTCTCTATGCTCCAAGGTCAAAGAGACTTTCTCAAGGCCAGATAGGCAAAGAACAGGTCTCAGAGTTGCACTCTATTGGTTTTAAGGCCAGACTGTTCTGTGCCTGGATGGATGGACCTCAAAAGATCTAGGTATTTGGGGGGTGGCAAGAGAGAGAGGTTTTCACTTGAAAGAACAGCAGGAAGTGCCTGCTGCTTCTTGTCTTTGTGACAGAAGGGAGAGGGATTCTCCCCACAGACGGGCCTGGGGATTTCTTTCCCTTGCTTTGTCCTCAGTCCCTCTCCTTGTCAGTTTGTGGGGGGATATGCCAGCCAGCAATCTAGAGTTATACTCCCAAACAGTGTGCAGGACACGCACCCCAAACTTCATGGGAATCTGCTTATGCAGAGCCCTCATCAACGGGGACAGATGTGACTCAAGAGCAGGGCTCACATTTCTCAGAACCCACTGAGAATATATAACTCACACAGAGCTCTAGCTTCCCTTTGGCCAAGAGTATAGAGAGCATCTCTTTCACAGCTTACGTGGATGTCTCTTGCTTTAATTCTGGTCCCGCCGTTGGTCTGTATGTTGAAAGCAGGTCTGAACATATGGGAGCAGCCAACAGACAGACAAAGGAGTCTCAGCAATCTTGGGGGTGCTGAATCATGGACTGTTTTTGTAGACACCAGAGCCCTGGGATTAGAATGAAGGAGGTCACTGTGCCACCTCGGCCACAGCTGGGACACCAGGATCCAAGAACAACCAGCACCAGGTAAGTCCTCTCGGCTGCTGGGTGACTGTGCAAACAGGAGTAATGCTCCCAAAACACCTGTTTGACTCAGCAGTTTCCAAGGTCACTGCTACTATTTTTGCTATTAGCTAATCAAACATTTCCCAAAGCATCTTTCCCTATGCCATGTTAATAGGTGCTATATGGGGGAGAAGGACGTTTCTGGGGTAAAAATAAGTTTAGGAGGAAAGCTGAATTAAAGAACATTCTTTAGATTTCTTCAGCTGGAAGACTTCTCAGAGCCTTTATCATGCTGATGTGCTTTATGAATCTCTGAGAGGCAGGTAGTTGGTAGCATTCCCCAAGTTTATCGACTATAGATTCATTTTTTCCCTTCCAGAGCGCCTCAGATGGTGAGTGTTCTGTGGAACACACTGTTGGCAAGGCGGTTTTCACGTTCCACTTTGCCTACTTTTGTAAGGTCTGACATTAACTGGAGCGTGGAAAAGGAGGACGTCACAGAATGAGCTGAAAGGGAACGTAGAGTATGGACACCCATAGGTTGCTGAGAGGTTTCTAAAGGCCAAGACAGAAGGGGAGACACTGGACTCCTACACAGCTGTTGTTTCCTGTTTCCTGGGATATTTTCTTCCCAGCCCCTTCTGTCTGTTGATGCTCTCTCTCCAACCTGAGTTTTGCATCTTTTAGGATTGAATTTAGTTGCAAATAACAAAGTCTCCACAATAGTGGCTTAAACAAGGCAGAAGCATATTTTTCTTTCACATAAAAATGTAAAGAGAAGGCAGCTCAAGGCTATAGGGCACAGACATGGGATCAGGGCCCAAGCTCTGTCTTGCTGCTCTGCCAGAAGTAGCTTCTACTCCATTCTTCATGATGTCAGGTGGCTGCTGGAGCTCTAGCCATTGCTTCCACATTCCAAGCAACAGAAAGGAGAGAGGGGTGCCTGGGTGGCTTAGACAGTTTAGTGTCTGTCTGTGGCTCAGGACATGATCTCAGGGTCCTGGGATCAAGCCCTGCGTTGGGTTCCCCATTTAGCAGGGAGTCCGCTTGTCCCTCTCCTTCTGCCCCTCTCTCTGCTTGTGCTTTCTCAAGTCTTTTTCACAAACAAACAAACAAACAAATAAATAAATATTTAAAAAAGATTTTTTTTTATCAGAAAGAGAAAGAGAAAGAGCACACAGTGAGGAGAGTGGCAAGCAGATGGAGAAGCCGGCCCTCTGCTGAGCAGGGATCCTGACTCAGGACTCAATCCTAGAATCCTGGGATCATGACTTAAGCTGAAGGCAAATGCTTTACTGATTGAGCCACTTAGGCATTCCTAAATAAATAAAACCTTAAAGAAAAAAAAAAGGAGAAAAGGGAGGAGAAAAAGGCAGCCTTTTCCTTTTAAGAGCTTCCAGAAATATCTCAGAACACTTTTTCATCTATTTTACTGATCAGAAGCTGGACACATGGCCATACCTAACTTCAAGAGAGACAGGCAAATGTATCAACTGGGCAGTAATATGCTCAGCTCAGAAATGGAGGTTCCATTACCAGGTAAGTCCTCTCGGCTGCTGGGTGACTGTGCAAACAGGAGTTATGCTCCCAAAACACCTGTTCGATGGAGAATAGATACTGGGGGAAGCGCTCTGCCACACATCAAATATTATTCCCCTGGCTAGAAAATTTTGGTCAAGCTGACCAGTGTGAGCTTCACCCCAGGATGTTTTAGTGTGAAGCTAGAGGGGAAGATTCTTTTTCTTCTATAGTTACTGAGCTGAAGAGAGTCTGAAGGTTTGAAGCACTACTCCCTAGCATGTGAAGAAAACAGGTGCAGGTGGAGAGGACAAAGTCAACACACAGAGAGACTGGAGAGGAGACTGGAAGACATGTCAACTGAGTGATGGATCCCCATTCCAGCCATCCCTGAAGCCATCCTCCCCCTGCCTCCTCTGGTTACATGATCCAATAAATCCCCCTTTGGACTTAAAGTGTTTCAACCTGGGTTTCCATCACTTGCAATAAAAGAGCGCTGGCTACTACAGTGATCACCTTTCATTGCTGAGAGCAGGGACCACATGGATCACTCTTTTGGCAGGGAAAGCTTTTTCCTGGAACTAAATCACAGAAGGACTTTATTGCTTGAGTTCACACTGAAGGACACTGAGTAACATAATTACACCCTCAGACGTCTGTGAAGCTCTTTACAGTTCACACATCTCTTTACATCCATTAGCTCGCCTGAGTTTCACAGTCTCTCTGAGATGTAGGCATTATTTTCCCCTGTTCTAAAAATGAGGATCCTGCTGCTTGGCAAGATAATCTGGTTCATCTGCCTGGTCGGTCAGCAGTGGCACCGTCTCCGCTCGAGTGGTGCTTCGAGTGCAACCCTCTGTAAAGACGAGACCAGGCACAGCATGGAGGGAAGCACAGAACGTGGGGTGGATGACCTGGCCCACTGACCCAGCTCAGGACCAGACCTCAGAAAGAACGATTGGAGAGTGGGCAAGACCGCGGGACTGCCTCAAGTATCAGCTGAAATGAAATCATTTTCAGATTAATACTGAGAACGTTTGCCACCAACAGACCCTTTCTGGGATTAAATCTAAACGTTCACTGAATGTATAAAATATGATGTATAATCTGGAAAATATGAAAATATGGTGGGACTAAAATACTGAGCAACAACAAGACAGGTGGGCGATGATGAAATCCAAGGTTTGCTAAGGTCCTTGCACTGTTTGGGAAGAAGGTACAGACAGTGATTAATTTGACATTGGTCCACTATGCATATTAAACAAAAATCAGGGTGGGCACCTACGTGGCTCAGTTGGTTAAGCATCTGCCTTTGGCTTAGGTCATGATATCAGGGTCCTATGATTGAGCCCTGAGTCTGGCTCCTTGCTCAGCAGGGAGTCTGCTTCTTTGTCTCCCTCTGTCCCCTCCCTGCTCGTGCTCTCTCTCTCTCTCTCTCTCTCTCACTCTCTCTCTCAAATAAATAAAATCTTTTTTAAAAAATTAAAAAAATATAAAATTGAGGGAAATCAGTAAAAGAAGAAATAGTATGTATCATCTCTTGAAGACTGGGGGGGAAGATTCAATCACACTTACAGAAGGTAAAAAAAAGCATGGTAAATATAAGCATTAAATAAGATGGTAGAAATTAATTTAAGAAAATTAATAATAACCACATATGTAAATTTTAGACAGAAGTCTCCGATGAAAGAATAAACATTCTCAGATCAAAATTCTTATAAAAAGCCATATACTATGCACTCTGGGGCAATACTGACCAAAATTAAGGTGCTATAGATATCTGGAGAAAAATAGACATTACTGTCAGAAGTATTTTTAGGGATAAAGATGGCATCATTACCTAATAATAAAAGGAACAATTGATAAGCAATACATAAATTCTCAAATCACATAAAAACCCTAAGGCAGGGATGCCTGGGGGGCTCAGTCTTTAAGCGTTTGCTTTCAGCTCAGGTCATGATCCTGGAGTCCCGGGTTTGAGCCCTGCATCGGGCTCCCTGCTCAGCAGGAAGCCTGCTTCTCCCTCTCTCACTCCCCCTGCTTGTGTTCCCTCTCTGGCTGTGTTTCTCTCTGTCAAATAAATAAATAAAATCTTTAAAAAACAACAACAAAACCCTAAGGCAGAGACCAGTTTGGTGAATTAAAGGGACAGAAACATGGCCCGTGTGGCTCTAAACTGTCCCCATCTTCTCTCACTCTATAACCTCTCTCAAGATCATCTATCCAGTTTGACCTCTGTAATCACCTGCAAACAAGGACTTCCAAGAGCTCTTCCCCAGACTTGAGACTGTCTGCTGACCGTTTCTGTCAGGGTCCCCAGGCAGCTCACACTCAATGTGCCCAAAGCCTCTCCATCTCCTCCACAAATATACTCTTCTTCCTGTGCTCCCCATCTTTCTGAGGCCGTCATAACCAGCTCATCACCCAAGCTAGAAAACCAGGAGTCTCCGGGTGGCCCATAGTCCAATGTCCACAGGCCTTTGCACGGCAAATCAACATGGCAAGCCAAATGGTATTTGGGAAGAGACTTAGAAGACAGGAACCAGCAGAAGAGTTAGATCTTATTCTTTAACATTTTTGTTAGTTTTTCTAATTACAAATAATCCAAATAAAAAAAGCAGATATTAAAAGTTATTCAAGATCCCAGTTCCTCAATGACAGTCATTCTAATAGTGAACTTCCTATCAGATCTTTTAAGTGCATATATATCTATAGGTATATGTATAGTTTATATTTTTGTCAATTGTGAATGTATTTTTTAGTTTCTTGCTTCTTTCAGTTAATATATTTTGAAGTCTTTTCATATCAATTTTTAAAACGTGTGCATAATATTACATAATATGACTATGTCTTATTTCATTTAGCAAATATGCTAATGGACATAAAAACGTTTCAAATTTATCACTTGTACAAGCAGCTGAAGTGAACAACCTTGGACATGTATCTTTGTGCATTTGAGTGAGGAAATCTGCAGAATAAATTTCTAGAAATGGAATGTCTGGGTCAATAGATACTCACATTTTAATCTTTGATGGATTCTGCCAAATTGCCTTTAAAATGTTCTCTCAATTTGTCCCCTCCCCACTGGGGATGCATTTCCTACCATCACACTAGCATCAAGCATTATTCATCTCTAAAATTGTTTTGCTAATCTGATAGGTGAAAATATATTTTTGCTGTTTTAATTTGTATTCCCTTTTAAAAAGATTTTATTTATTTATCAGAGAGAGAGAGAAAGAGAGAGAGTACTAGCAGGGGGAGTGGCAGGCAGAGGAAGAAGCAGGCTTCTCATGGAGCAAGGAGCCTGATGTGGGACTCAATGCCTGGTACCTGGGATCATGACCTGAGCCGAAGGCAGACACTCAACCGACTGAGCCACTCAGGAGTCCCTTAATCTGTATTTCTTTGTTAGTTTGCACACTATGGTTTTTTCAATTTCTTTTTAAGTGACTTTCTAATTCAAGTCTGCACATTTACTGTTCTGTTGTTTTTCTTTGTTTGTTGAGTTGTAGAAAGTTCTTTATATATTAACACCATAACCTTTACTATGTAATAAATGTTGAACATGTTTTTCCTCAATTTGTCATTTGTACTTTCATTTTATTTATAGTGTCATTTACCTTACAAAAATTTTAAATATTTATGTAGCTAAATGTTTTCTGTCCTGATTTTTGCCCTTATTTTCATTTTACCTGCCTTGTTTTTAATGATTTGCTAATGATTTTACTCTGTAGTTAATCATGAGTTCTTTTTTTTTTTTTTTTTAAAGAGTTTATTTGGGCGCCTGGGTGGCTCACTTGGGTAAGCGACTGCCTTCAGCTCAGGTCATGATCCCGGAGACCTGGGATTGAGTCCCATATTGGGCTCCTTGCTCGGTGGGAAGCCTGCTTCTCCCTCTCTCACCCCCCCTGCTTGTGTTCCCTCTCTGGCTGTGTTTCTCTCTGTCAAATAAATAAAATCTTTAAAAAAATGAAATAAAAATAAAGATTTTATTTATTTAACAGAGAAAGAGATCACAAATAGGCAGAGAGGCAGGCAGAGAAAGAGGGGGAAGCAGGCTCCCCGCTGAGCAGAGAGCCCAACGTGGGACACGATCCTGGGGTCATGACCTGAGCCGAAGGCAGGGGCTTAACCCTCTGAGCCACCCAGGTGCCCCAATCATGAGTTCTTCGAACGCAAAGGCTATCTCTTACTCATATTGGTACATCTCTACTTTAGAAATCATGCACCCCTTAGCCCTGGCTATGATAAGCACCCAATAAATAAGCACATTTTAAATTTTTATTGAATTGACAGAGTTTTGTGTGCTATAAAACAAGCAGGCATGGAAAATTTAATTCCAAGATTGAGGTTGAAGGAAAAGCTCCAAGGTAAGTTGGCCTACAAACCAAAATGCATGATGAGGTAGGAAGTTTAATTTCAATGAATATGTGGAATAAGATGAGGGTTCAATTCATCTGGTAACCGAAAATTATTAAAAAGATCACAAGAAATGTGTTCTATATTTGTTTCATTTTAAAAGCATGTTTTTGTCACTAAATTATCTGCTTTCAGAATCAGAGTTTAATATGAAAGTCATAGTTTAATATAGAAATAGCACAGTTTAATACAAAAGATCAGAATTTACTATAAAAATAATAAAGTAGGGAGTGCAAATGATAATCTGGATCTCATGCAAGCCATGCATCTGCTGAACCACTCTAACCACGTTAACGCCCTGTGTCTGCCCCTACCTGGTGGCAGCATACACTAATTGCTGGACACGTAGGGAAGAGAGCAAACGGCAGAATCTTAAGTGCAAGGACTTCAGTGCACCTCAAGGTATAAAAGGCTATGGTTTGTATTCTCAGTGCCGCTTCATCAAAACTTGGGAAAGCCATGCAACGTTGGGGGAAATCCCCTGGCCTCAGTCTGGCTATTTTAAAAACAAAGAGGTCACCAGGTGATCTTGGCAGCTCTTTCCAAAATGGTGGTCCTGGGAATCTATGAACATCTTTCTGTAAAACGGTTTCCAGGGCCCTGCCTTCGTGGGATTCCCTTGCGATTTAATCAGAGGTGTGAAGGCAAACCCATCGCAGCTGTTACCAGCTGTTCCGTGAGGCTGCTCTGGGAGCCCCCAAGAGTGTCAACACCGATGTCTGTATGAATTAAATTAAATTCCAGGGTCTGGTGTGAAGCTGGAATGGCCTTGATGTTGTTATCTGTCTGCTGCTGGGTCCCTGCAGGGCCCGTTGCCTCAGCTGAGATAGAATGAGAGAAGGGGAATGGAGCGGAAGGGGTAGTCTTCTGTCTTTTTTATTTATGCATGGTTCATAATCATTTTATTATATAGATTAGACCCTGGTCACTTCCTAAAAAGACTCAAGATGATTCATTAATTCACTTGAATAGCAGGTAGTCTGTGCCTGCTCTGGACTGGACCCAATGCTAGGGGCTGAAAGAGACAGAAACATACAGAAAAAATGAATACTATGTCTTCCATAGTAGGACAGAGGCCCTGGATACACATAGGCTACGCGGACGGAAGAAGGAGTAAGCAAATTTGATAGCCCAGATGTGACTATAGTGAGGAACAGAGAGGGGAAAGGGAATGAGTGTCTTCTAGGAGGCAACGTGATATAATGATTAAGAGCCTGAGCTCCGGAGCCACGGTTCAACACCTCCCAGCCTCAGTTTCCTTATCTGGAGTATATATCTGCAAAATAGAATAGTAGAACTTCCTTTCCTGAGTTGTTGGGAGAATAAATGAAAAATGCATATAAAGCACTTGGCACTCTGTTCAGCACACGGCAACCATGAAATACATAGGTGCTATTCTTATTATTACTCTGTGATCAGTCACTAAGATGGGCTTTATCATCAAACATTGCATTAGACTCATTTTACAGATGAAAGGGAGGTTCAGAGAGCTTATATAATTTTCCTAAGGCCACATAACTTGAAAGCAAAATTCTAACTAACTTCAGAGACCATTTTTCCCCCAATGTTATGATGCCTCAAGGTTTCCCAGAAGACCTGATATTTGAATTGAGTGTTAAAGAATGAAAAGAAGTTCCTTTGTGGAGGTTAGGAGGAAGGAGGACGAGTCACACAAAGTAAACAGCATGTGCCACTAGAGTACAGAGGCAAGGATGGAACGAGCCATCTGGGGCTGGGGCAGCGGGAAGAAGCTGGTGAAGTTCTGGGTTTCTGAAGTTTCCTCCAGTAGAGGATGGGTTGGAGGACATGAAGATGGACCCTGTGGTCACCCTCTGTGACCCTGTCTTATTCTTCGCCAGCCCTGAAGTTGAACCGTCACAGCAGGTGGGAACGGAACCACTCCTGTCCCATCTTCTGACCTTCAGGGTACGTGGTCTGATGTCCCTTGTGAGTCCCTGGTTCCCATCTGACCAACACTATGGTCATTGCTGGAGCCTCTACGCATCCCTTCCTCCACTGTACCCTCCTCCCAGGCCCAAGAGGGGCTTGTGTATTAGTGGGTGTTCTATTTTTAAACCAGCAAAAGGGGGAATCGAGATAGGGAGGAGAACGTCACTCTGACACCAACCACTCACCAGCACTTGCTTTACGGACTGCTGATTAGGAGAGTTTTAGCATCCTTACAATCTCTACCAGCCCCTTCCCATTCTCTGATGCTCTTTCGGTTTTGTAAATTGTGTTAAAGTGTTTTTGGTTAGGTCAAACCACCTGGGATAGCCAGGATTCCAAGATGACCCTCGCTCTTATTTAATCCCTTCCCCTTTGAGTGTGGGGAATCAGCTATCACTCCTGTGACATCACTCCTGTAAATATGAGATCGCTCCTGTGATTATGTTGTTATGTGGCAAAAGGGAGATTATTCTGGGTGGTCCTAACTTCATCAGGACATCCCTTTAAGAGCAGAGCATTTTCTCCGGGTGGTCATGGAGGAAGAAAGCAGACATGTTCCTGCTGGCCTGGAGGAAAGCAAACTGCGGCGCTGTGAATTGCTAGGGAGAGAAGTGGTCTCGGGTTGCCGAGCGCTGGCCGCAGGTGATGGCTAGAGAGGAAACAGGGATCTCAGGCTTCCAGTCTCAAAGAGCTGAATCTGGCCAACAACCTGAATGAGCTCCAAAGTGCTTCTTCTCCCAGAGCCTCTAGACGGGAGCCCAGTCTGGGTGGCACCTTGATTCCACAGACCCTGGGCAGAACCCAGCCGTCCTCTGTGTGGACTTTGGACCTACAGAGACCGTGAGCCCCCCAGATGCGGGCAATCTATGTCACAGCAACAGAAAACCAATACAATGCTCCTCATACAGACATAAAAGGAACAAGTGTCTGATGTTTTCTTTAACTCACTAGTCAAAATGATACTCTGTAAACTGTTAGAACCTTTTCAAAGGAGGAGTCACAGAACCGCCATGTAGGCAATCAGGAATGTTGAAATAGATACAAAAATGCTCAATATCCACAGAGCAATGATCATTGCAACGCCAATGGACAGAATTTATTGGCATTTCTAGGGGCAGGAATCACCACATTGCTATCAGTTTTCTACAGTTTATAAAGTAAAACAGCTCAAAAACAATGACAGGAGCAGACAAACTGAAAGAAAGAATCATGTAGGAGGACTAAATAAAAGTTACCTAGAAGTTAAAAAAAAAAAGAACTATCTAGAAGTTACTAGAAGGCCATCCAGTAATCTTCACTGCTCAATTTAAAAGACTTTCACAATTTTTCCTTATAAGTGGTATGGAGATGCAGCTTCAGGAAAGGCCACCAGTGCCACACACATCCCTCCCCAAATATTGCCACCACTTTAATTCTGCCACATGGAGACTATAGAGTGGCCATCGACTGGGATTCAGTGAGGCCAAGGGCTGGATGAGTCTTCATGTCCATGATCTGACTCATGACCTGTCGTCTCACAAGACCCAGGTGGGTAAGGTAGAACTGGTAAGAGTCACCCCGATGATGTTGCTAAGGACACTAGGATCCAGAGTCAGGGGTCCCACAGGGAGCCAGTGGCAGGTGTGACCCTTGATCTCCTCCCTCCCCATTCAGGGCTTGTCTTCTCCATGAACCACCTCCTTATCCTCAGGTGGGTGAACTTTCTGCCTCCCTTCCCCTCCTCTCCGTTGGTGCTAGACCAGCCTCCCATCCATACTGCAGGGCTAAGCACCTGACGTGGGGATTGGCTAAGGCCTCAGATGCCCCATGTCCAGTCTGCAAAGAGCAATCCCAGGCCTCCGCAGAGCCTGCCTGACCCAACACCCCCCAGACTTCCAACCACCCTTTGTACACTGAACCCATTTCTGCCTGTGTTCCTTTCTTTTGCTCTAGCAGCCCGACAGCCCCCAGAAGAGCATTCAGCATGACGTGCCCAAACCTGTTAGGCCAGGGCCACCTGCTCTGCCTCTTGGGCTGCCCACCCCAGTCACCCGCCTCTCTTGGCTTCCCACTGGCAGTTAGGCTGGGAGGTCATCTGGGAGGCCAGGCATGCCGGTCTACCGGAACCTCTTCCCAAACCCTCCTCTTGACTCGTGCCAAGCCCTAGCTCAGGACGAGCCACTCACGGATGCCAGGTCAGGCAGCTGGCTGCAAAGTGGCCACCTGCTCAGCCCAGAGAGAGTAAAGTTTTTGTTTTGCTTGTTTTTTTTAAATCCTGGAGCTGAGACTCAAAGCTGAAAGGGTTTAAAGAGAGGCTAGTCCAGCCCTACACCATCCAGACATGGTCACTGCAGCCCAGAGAGGAGATGGGCGCTATGAGGGCTGTTCTCATTGAGTGGGAGCCTGATCTGTCGGTCAGGTGGGCTTCGTACTGAATGCCCTAACTGTCTCCTCCTGGGGGACCCCTGTAGGTGCAGATCACAGGGGGGTGGAGTGCAGCTTGATCAGGACTTTTGGATTTGCTAAAGAGGCAGAATCACTGGACTGTCTGAGTTCTGGGACATCAGTGTCTCAGTTTCCTTGCTTCTCATTCCCTTCCTTCTCTGTCTGTCTCTCCTTCCATGCCCCATGCACCACCCCCGTAAAGGAACCACATGCTATTTCCTAGACAGAGCACGTTCTTCAACATCACTGGGCCTTCCACTGTGCTCCTGCTGCCTGAGCTGCCCTTGACTCCTGCCTGTTTCAAGATTCAGGTCAAGCTCCATGGGGGTCTCTGCCCTTCTGTCCCTGCTTCATTCCTGCTCCCGCCAGAGATATTCACCTGCCTCTGTCTGCAAGCCCTTGCCCTCTTCGGCACCTGCAATACCTGGTTCCTCCTTCTTTGCACCTGTTTGTTCCTCCTCCAGCTTGTGAGCCTCTCAGAGGTGGCAGCTGAGCCTCAGTCGCCTACACACACACACACACACACACACACACACACGCGCGCGCGCGCGCGCACGTGCACACTTTGCCAGATGTTTGCTGGATATGGGTTCCCTCATAACAAAAAGGGACAAAACTCTTTGGTGATTTTTACTAAGGCTTTCAGAAAGCATCAGATGTATTTAATTATGGAGAACCATATGGAAATAATACAACTAAACTTAGAAATTTACCTCAGTTAAAAATATCACAATATAGAAATGATCTTAAAGACAATTTAATGAATTACTGATCTGAAAGTAAAATCTCATTTTAAATATTTTAAATACACCTATTTATTGAAATGATAATTTAAAAGGTCCAGATGACTTGGGCAATTCTTGAGCATAAGTATTTTTGAAATGTGTTAAATTTTTTTTAAAAAGAGAGAAAGAAGTAAAGAAAGGGAGGGGAAAAAAGAAAAAGTTGCCAGAAAACAGCCCTTTGATTTCCTTCACAAGGCTCATCACAGTCATTACACCATCCGGGCAAATGATGTCACCTCTCTGGGTCTCAAAAGTCAGAGCTGGTGGGATCGGGGAGGGAGACAAACCATAAGAGACTCTTAATCTTGGAAACAAACAGAGGGTAGCTGAGGGTTGGGGGTAGGAATAGGGTGGTTGGGTTATAGAAAAAAATAAAAATTAATTTAAGAAAGTCAGAGCTGGGGGCGCCTGGGTGGCTCAGTGGGTTAAAGCCTCTGCCTTCAGCTCAGATCATGATCTCAGGATCTTGGGATCGAGGCCTGCATCAGGCTCTCTGCTCGGCAGGGAATCTGCTACCTCCTCTCTCTCTGCCTGCCTCTCTGCCTACTTGTGACCTCTTTCTCTCTCTCTAAAATAAATAAATAAAATCTTTAAAAGAAAAAAAAAAAAGAAAGAAAGTCAGAGCTGGACACGGTAGTGAGAGAGGTACTGGGTGTTGGTGGAAGGTCATCGCATTGTCTTCCAATTACCCTCGACCCAGCCGAGAGAAAGCTCTGTCTTTTCGGGGGAGCACAAGGTTACCAGCAATGAGAGCAATGCAGGGACAAGGAACATATTCTGGAAGAGTATGTTCAAGCTGGTCTGATGGTGGGAAGCCTTTGGCCATTTGAAGCCAAGTCCCTCTCTTCTCTGAACTTCAGTTTCTAAAAGGAGAAAGCTGGACCCAATGAGTCTAAGCTTATTTTCCGCTTGCACAGTCTGTGAACCCACCTGTGGCAGGCTATTTATGAAAAAGCAAAATGATCCTGTCAGGGCTGGAGAAAGTTCTGGGCCCATGCTTTATAAGGGACATCTCCCTTTTTCTCACAATTTTCTCCAAATTATGGAGCCAGGTCATTCGGCCAGTTGCCAGGAACCTCCAATAACCTCCTCCACGTTCTGGATTTTTTTTTTTTTTTTGTCCTTTACGCCTAAAAATCATTCAGCTTATCTTTGACCTGCTGGTGTGTTGCCTATATGTCAAAGCAGCTGCTGGAAAGTGAGATGGTTGGATCTAAGCAACTGGGGAGGAGTTGTTTGTCTTAAGGCTGGAGGCCTAAGAAACGCGCACAGCTCTTTCTGTGGGTTATATTACAGTGCACTTGCAGGCCTCTGTCATTCCTAATTATAGAATCGTTTCATGGCTTTATAGAGTCTGTTGTGCAAAGGGTGGGTAGAGATGGCCAGAGGTCCTGAATTCATGTTATGGCATGGCTGGAAAAGGAAAGGACGCTTCTGCACGAGCATGTGACTGTCCCAACGACGGCGCTCTGAGAATGCCGTGGCTGGCGGCACTCACTGCGCCCGCACCCCGTGGCTGAGTCAGGCCCCTGAGTCCTTTCCCACGGGTCTCTGCTCAACCACACCTCCCCGTCCAGGGTTAGGGTGCAGCTTGGACCAAGCATCCTAAGCAGGACTGTGACAAATGGAGGGACAGTGAAGCAAGGGCCATGCTAAGAGGAGCTATCCCAAGACTGATGTTTCAATAAATCTGGTGTGTAAATATAAACAGGACTCCTGAGGACACATGTGAGTTTTCCCTATTTGTGTCCAGGAGACAAGGGGACTGAACACCCCATAGACTGGTTTTTGAGACCCATAACCTTTTGGGTGGCAGAGGGGAAACTGAGGCATAAGCCGTAACAGACGGTCAGAGGCAAAGCGAGGGTGGCAGCCTGGCCTGACCAGCTCCTCTTCTTGTGCTGCCAGGTGGCCTCCTGGGGCTTCCTCTTCAAGCCTCCAGGTAGACCAGGGCTCGGAGGAGCACAGAGCTCATGAAGCATTCAGAGGGGATGTACTGTTTGTTACCTGCAGAGGCCTAGAATCTTGGGTCACTTAGGAGGAGCTAAGGAGTAAGGAGATACCTTTTCCTCTTGGACCGAGAGACAGACCAGGCTGACGCTTGTCCGCGGGTGGGCAGGGGTGCCGCTTATCCTGGATCAATGCACATTTGATGTGATCTCTGCCACCTACTACTTGGCAAATGCTGACTCTGGCAAGGCACATAAGGCCAGGCAGGGGAAGGAGCTCTGGCCTGGGGCTAGGGGACCAGTGTGCCTGGTGTGGTTCTCTCCCTGCCTCACACTCTCTGCCCATTTAGGGCTGAGTGGCTACTGCATGCCAAGTGGCTTTCATGGATGTTGTCTCATTAGATCCCAGGGCTGGCTGTGGGCTGCTGTAAGTCCAGGCTGCGGACATGTGCCACGGAGTCCTCCTTCAAGCCCCTCTCATTACAGCCACAACACCACCCTGTCTCGTAGGGCTTGGCTACCTACTTTGAGATCTGACAGCTGAGGCCCATGACAGAAGAGTGTAACCACACACATTCCAAGGGTTGTGGCCGGGATTCAAACCCAGGTCCGTTGGACTCTTGAGCTGTGCCCTTTCACCCCAGCACTCTGCCTCTCCAGGAGAAAGCAGCAGAAGGTCAGGTATCTTCTTACTGTCTATTCTGTCTCTCTGAGAGCACTTAACAATGTTTGTGGCTTTGATGGCCAGAGGCTGTGTGAGGTCAGAGCAGAGAGGAGTTGGTGCCTGCAGATTATAAGACAGGTGGTGGAGGAAGGGAGTCAGTAGGGAGAAGACCTAGAGAAACCGCCCTGGATGCTGCGGGCAAGAGCAGGGCCCTTCTTACTCTGAGGGGTGCCCGTGTTGACGGTGCTGAATGAAGTGGATGAGGTCAGACTCCCTATGCACACCTGCCAGCAGCATCAGCTAATCAACCCCAAATATAAGCCAATGTGCTGCCATGACAGCTGTCAAGACTAGAAGGCTGAGATGCCGGAAGAAACAGAGTAAGCGCAGGACATCAGGGTGCTGAGCCAGGTGGATGGAGCAGCCCTCTGCCTGCTTACCCCTCTGAGGGCATGCCCCACTGTCACTCTGGCCCTCGGCCCCAGAGGGACCTCTCCTGGAGCCTCATTCCACAGACAACTCGACTACTTGACTACTCCGTCCCTCCTAGCCAGGGAAGTGAGCCAGACTCCTGCCCAGCACGGCAAAGGAGGAAGCAACCTCAGTAAATGGGAGGTGGAGGGGTGCTGCCAGGGAGCTGTTCCTGAAAGTAGCTGAACAGAGGCTCCTGGTGGGGCTGCCAGTCGGGCTGCCCAAAGTGGGGGATGCTGGAGCCCCCAGCCCACCCTGCAAAAAGCTCGGGCTGCCCCTAGGAGCCAGGGACTCTCACATGACACCAAGGGGCGGAGGGAGACAGGGAGGTGTTGGACGACTGCAGAACAAGCCATGGGAGCCCAGGAGGCACCTAGAGGATGGCTTTGCAGGGTATAATTTCCCATCTTGAAGTTGGTCTCCGGCATATGAAGTTCTGGAGCCTGGAAATCAACAAGGTCCCAGGTCAGGTTCCCCTGAAAAGCCCCATGGTCCACTGACTGCCTCCACTATTTGGCTGCAGGAGTGGGCGGGGGGAGGTAGAAGCACAGAGGACAGACTCATCAGGAACCCCCCGATTGGTGGAGCTCATCAAAGAAACCCGTGTGACTGGGACTTGGGCTTCCGGACATGATGCGTCATGGTGTGGACGCCGCCAGCCAGGAAGGGAGTGGCCAAGCTGGGCAACTGTGCTCACGGGGAAGCTGCGGAATAGGAGGAGAGGAAAAGGAAGAGAAAGGGGGAGGGCAGCGAGGGTAAGGGACAGAAGGAGTTGCAGTTATGGGTGGGACAGTCATTTCTTAGCAGACCTTGGTGATGGGGAAGCTGTGATAAATAGGAGGAAGAGGTAGAAATGAGCAGTCCTCGAGCAGAAAAGCTCACCTGGCTCTGGCATTCTCACTTCCCTAAGCCCAGGGACGTAGAGGAAGAGTGGGGGAGAGGATAGCGGTCTTCCAGAGGAGAGTGGGCACTGCTCATGCTTCATGCCTACCCAGGATGCTCTGCAAGGACCTCTTTGTGCGTATCCATATCCTGGACCTCAGAGAGGACTAGGGGCGGGGCAGGAGGAAGAGGGGGCCTCTCTCACTTGCTTAGACTCAGGAAGGACTTGGATCACAGATGAACTGGAGGCAGCGGGGAGCAGAGGCAAGGACCCCATTCCTCTTGTCTGGCTACAAAAGCCCCAGCAAAAGGCTGCTCTTGAGCTACAGAGGACCTGACAGAGACGACCAGTGATCTGGACTGAGCTCAGCCTAACACAGGGCCCCTCTCCTGATGAACGAGATGAGATGCACGGGACCTGAACATGTGTCTCCACGTTGCTGTTACCTTATAACTCCCCCAGTGTGTCAGGGAGTCTGCCCTAGGTAGCTAGGTGTCGTCTGGTGCGAATATTTCCCACTAGCTGGAGTAGAAACTGATACCCGAAGTACACATTGTGCTTTCCTTCATCCTAACCAAATCCTAGCCAGATTGTGGACAAAAGCTTTCTAGAGATTTTGGAAAGAAAACAGAAGGGCAGTGGGGTGGGAAGGACAAACATAAGAGAACAGATCCTAGTGTTGGCTTTGGTGAAAGTGAGATACTGAGACATGCCTAGTATGGTACAATTATTAAAGAAGAGAAATGACACAGAGATTGTATCATTTTTTTATATTATTAACTTGTTACCAAATGCCCTACTAAGTAGATTCCTCCTGCCCAGGGGATATGTTACTAAGATTTTGGCTTGCAAAAGGTAAATCCAAGAGCATTTTTTGGATGAAAAAGTTAAAACTAAGGGAAATTCTCCCTATTAGAAAGCAATAGGAATTGCCAATTTATTGAGAGTGTGGAAAGGAGGGAAGACCTCAGTAGGGAGAAGTGGGTCCCATCAACAGGGTCGTGTGTGGAATCCAAGGAGAGAGATGGCTTGAAAGGGCCTCTCTGTGGCAGGGATGGTCAATGAACTTGAGCACCAGTAACATCTGGCAGGTAATTTTAAGTTGTTTCTTGTTCTGTGATATCACTTCAGGCTTTGTGTTAGTGGCGATTTGGGGAATGACAGAGATGGGGCACAGGGACTGGAGTTGTCCAAAGAGTGCTAGAATATGATTGAGACATACATGGTATGATGGTTGACTTTATGTGCCAACTTGTGGGAGCCACAGTACTTAGATCAAATATGTTGTTGTGAAGGGATTTTGTAAATGAGGTTAACATTTAAATCAGTAGACTTTGAGTGGAACAGATTACCCTCCATAATATGGGTGGGCCGCATCCAATCAGTTGAAGATCTTAAGAAAAAGACTGACCTCCCTGAGAGAAGGGGGAATTCTGCCAGCAGACTATCTCCAGATTCAAATTACAACCCATCCCTGTATCTTCAGCCTGTAAGCTTACCTCAATGATTTTGAAACCTCTCTCTATATATATACACAAACACACACACAGACACACACACAGACACACACACAGACACACACAAAACCTGTCTTTTCTGACATAATAAAGAGGTAACCAGCGATGGGCAAGTGGAAGCTATTATGGAAGTCTAGAACCAGAGATGGCAGGCAAAAGCAAAGACGTGTAAATCCCTACCCCCCTCATATGAAAATCTCGAGAGATATTCAGGAGGGGACCAAATTTCCTATCAAAATCAGGCTAGAGGCATATGAAGCAGCTTCCATGCAGGGAATATGCCCACTCCAGGCACTGTGGGCAGGGAGGGATTTGCCCCAGGACACGGGGTGCTTACCCAGTCAATGGAGGGTTGCAGGAGTAGGCTCTGGGCTGGCCTCCAGGAAGAACCCTCAGGACAACACAGAACACCACACAGAACTGAACCCCCAGGGTTACAAATGCTCCTGAGAACACCACTGGGGCTCTCCTTGCAGAAAAAACCCCGAAATGACCAGTATTGCTGCTGCTGCAAAGACTCTAGAAACTAGACAATAGGGGAATAGGCAGGGAAGTGGCTGCAGGGAGACAGTGTGCTTCCAGCTTGCTGGCCAGTGGGAAAAGCAAGCAGCAGGTAGGAAAATGGATCTTCGTCAGTCCGGCTTCCAAAACTCACATAAGTGCACTGAAAGGATGGCATCTGCCTCACGCCCGCGGCTCTCATGGTGACAGGGTCCGGGGAAATGTGGTTTGAGCTGTCCAACCTCTCCGGCTAGGAGGGTGGACTGGAGGTTGAGCGAGCCCTTCAAGCGATGCTACCGGGAAATGTCCTGGGGCACATGGGAGGCTCTAGAAGCACACACATGGAGGAGTGTGGCCCACAGCGACAAGAGTCCTCTCTACAAGCACATGGCAATCAGAGACAGGGTGATAAGCCATGACTCAACCATGCCTGCCTTCCTAGGCGCGGGATGTGAAAGAGCACAGCTGCTGGGAGCAAGAAAACATTCTCTGCTCTCCTGCGGAAGATGGAGAGCATTAGCGGAGATGGGGCATTCCACTCCAAATGCAGTTGAGATCATATCTTGGCTTTGTTCCCTGAATCCACACAGTTATTTGTATTCCAGCATAAAATTCTAACTCCCAGGACCCGGTTAACAAAGGCGGTGCACAACGCACACCCCCAGAGGCCAGCCAGATGGAAAGCCCAACGGAATTTCACTTTGAAGTGTTCTGTGTTATCTGACTCATTTGCAAAAGAAATGAGCTTTATGGGGTGTTCAAATGTTTCCAGACATAACCAGTTGCCCCCAAGCGAGAATAAAGTTATAATCTCTCCTTCACCTTGTGCACGAGCAGGCGGGCATGGGCACGAATGCACACAGGCGGTCAGAATCAGATTTTGCCTCCTCCCCAGGCTCTGCAGGGGGTGAGCAGGAGGAGGAATTAAAATAAAAACACCTCAGATCAAGAAATGATGGATTTGTTTTCCCCTCACTTTGACAGTAAAATCAGAATGACTGTATGGCCAGTCTAATGAATTACACACTCATTTGTCATCAGGATAATGCGAAATAGGTGATAAAATATGATCAATCAGACAGCCTCCAAGGCTCTGTGGTGTCAGAGACCAACACAGTTATATTTGGGCTTAAATCTCAGCTCTGCTGATTTCCAGCTGTCTGACCCCACAAAAGTACCTTCTGCCCTCTGAGCCTCAGTTTCCTTTCCTGTAAAATGAGCATAAACATGTTGATCACACAGTACGGTTAAGAGGAGGGCACAAAGGGCTGCTCACACATTAAGAGCCCTCCCTCTACACACCTAGTGGTTCTATTACCCCAAACCATCTTGCCTTCCCTGAATTCAAAGAGCAATCCCACCCCCTGCTTCCTGCCTGCTGTGCCCTTGTTCGAGCTCTTCCCTCTGGTTAGAAAGCCTTCTCCTGCCTACTTCTCCACATCCTTACCAATATTCACTTTTGGGATGGGGGCTGCCCGTTGCCAGGTTGGGAGGTGGGGAATGGTGTGAGGCTTGGTTCTCTTTATTTTGCAGCATCCCAGGGCCCCCCGAACATTAGAACCGAAGGGCCTTGGAGATCACTCCTCACTAATGACATAGGTGACAGAGGCCCTGAAGCTGAGTTGGATGCTTCACTTCCTATTTGTAGAAGTCATGGTTCTCCAGAGACACAGAACCAATAGGATGGATATGAGGGAGACTGGCAAGTCTGAAGTCTGCAGAGCCAATGTCTAAGTTCCAAGGCCAATTCACTGCTGCAGAACAGGATTAGCTTATATTCCAGTTCAAAGCCCTCAGACAGAATTCTCTCTCGCTCAGGGAAAGGTCAGCCTTTTATCCTACCCAAGCCTTCAACTGATTGGGTGAGGCCCACCACCATAGGGAGAACAATTTGCTTAACTCAGTGTAGTGATTTATTTATTTTTCTACACCTTTATTTATTCTTCAGTGAGTTTTTTTTACTTTTTTTAAAAAGATTTTTATTTATTTATTTGACAGAGAGAAATACAGCCAGAGAGGGTACATAAGCAGGGAAAGTGAGAGAGGGAGAAGCAGGTTTCCCGCCAAGCAGGGTGCCCAATGCGGAGCTCGATCCTGGGACTCCAGGATCATGACCTGAGCCAAAGGCTGATGCTTAACGACTGAGCCACCCAGGCACCCCCTTCAATTGAGGGGTACAGCATCACATGGATTCCATGGTCAATGGCTTCAGCAGGAAAGCTGCTTCAGAACTTGGCATGAATCATGCCACTGTTTTCATGAGCGTGAGTCACCTTTCCCCCAGATTATTCTAGTTTTGTTTTGTTTGCCCCCGGGACTCACTGCGTTGATCTTTGCTTTGTATTCGCAAGCACACCTCTTGCCTAGATAGAATTCACTTGCAACTCAAGCATGAACACCATCAATTTTAAGAAGAGTTTTGTGTTCCCTCTGGTTCAGAGACCCCACTTATAGCCAGCAAAAATGGCCTTGAACTACAGCCTTCAGGACATATTCCCAGCAGGTCTCCATAGGCTCTAAGGTGATGGAAAGAGAAAGCCCAGTCTAGTGATTTAAATGTTAATCTCATCAAAAAAACCACCATCTCAGAAACACCCAGCATAATTTTTGGCCAAATATCTGGGCATCCCATGGCCCAGTCATGTTGATGCATAAAATTAACCATCACACTCATGGAAGTCAAAAATCTTTCAGGAGTTAAGCAAGTAGGAGTGTGACTATGAAATGGATATTTAGAACACAATGGAATTTGGAGAGAGGTGGTTTGGACTTTTTTTTTAATTTAAATATTTCTAAGTGAGAGTTCCTCTTTAAAATGGCATTTGGTTGGTACTTCCCTTTCCCACCTACCTCTCATATTATTGGTGATACAATGAAGAAGATAAATGTGCAAAGACTAAGGTGGACAGAGACTTACTTCCCAAATCTGAGAGGACACGTGATGAATGATAAGACAAGGAAAGTAGAGAAAAACCTACTCAGGTTCACCTCAGGAAACACAGACTTACTTAAAAGAGATGAGAAGTCTCTCCAAACCTCCTCCACCACCCAACCCTTGAAAAACCTACAGTCACACAACAACAGTGGAGGCCACATTTGAGGGTGGCCACAATTTTAGCTCCTACCCTACAAATAGTATCTTCCTACTTAATTTATGCCCAGAGTCTCAAAGAAAACAGCCTTGTATATCTCAAGGGAGGTTAAAGCAAAGTCAGATACCATTCAACTGACCAGATTAGGGGGAAAGCCTGACAATTCCAGGTATTGGGGGAGGATATGACCTCCTTAATAGCCTTCACACCTCGAAGGCTAAGGGTAAATTCTCTGTCAGCTTCCATTACGTACCAATGGTACTTGAATGTTTCCTCCTCTTAGAAAGACTTTCTTTATCTGGCTTTGGGGAAACCACACGTTCAGGTTTCCCCTGATGGATGCTGCTTCCCTGTCTTCTTTTCTGGCTCCTCTCCCTTGATTTTTTACCACTGACATGCCCTGGGGCCCACCCCTTGGGCCCTTTTTTCTTCACTATCCACACTGAGTTGATCTCCTTGGTCTCAATTTAGATTTAACACCATCTAGTTGCTAACAATTCCCAAGTTTATATCCACAACCAAACTTTCCCCCAGGACCCTTAGCTTGGATTTCCCATGGGCAACTCCACATCTCCACCTAGAGACCTAAGAGTTGTCTTGAACTTCAAGTGACAATCATCCCCTAGACTGTGTTACCCACAACCCTCCCTCTCTCAATAAATGGCAACTTCATCTTCCAGTGGCTCAGGCCAGAGACCTCTGACTTCATTTGGACTCTTCATAACAGATCTGGCTGGCTCTCCTTCCCAGATCTGATTTCTTCTCTCTACCTTCATTGTGACCACCCAGGTCCCGGCTGCCATCTTCTCTTGCTTGGAACACTGCCACAACCTGCAATCTAGTCTTCTTCCTTCTACCCTGCTCTCCCTACAGTCTGTCAGCCACACACTGCCGAGTGGTCCTCCTAAAATGTAAGTCAGATCATGGCACATTGTTGCTCAAAGCCTGCTATTGTCATTTTTTACTCAAAGCCAAAGGCAAGCTCTTAAAAATCACCCACAGGTCACTGCAACTGGCTCTGTTACCTCTCTAACCTTACCTCCTACTTCTCTCTCTCCCTCCCTCACCACACTGGCACCTCCGCTGTACTCTGAAGCCTCCAGTCACCCCCATTCCATGACCTTTACTCCTGCAGGCCCCCAGATACCCATGTGGCACACTCCCTCACCCCCTTTAATTCTTAGCTCAGCATCATCTTTTCAGTGGGGCCCCGACCACACTACCTCACCTCCTCACTCTCCTTACTCTGCCTTCTTTACAGTGTTTTGCACTTTCAAATCTACTATTGCAGTTTATTTATTTATCACATTTGTTGTCTCTCTCCCCGACTGATATTGTCAAGAAGAATTTCAATCAGGACTGGGACAGAGGTAAGGAGAGGGAAGACCAAGCAGAAGCCAGGATTTCAGCTGCAAGACCAGGCTGGTGAAGGCCCCACAGCTACTACCACGGAACCCCAGACATGCCATTTGTGCAGTTGACAATAGGCCTTGGCCACTGTTGTGGGTCCTACGGGACCTGGAAACTCAGTGTGGCCACTACTCATGGCTAAAAGTAGATTTTTCAAGGCTCCTACTTCTTTATCTCAACAGACCCTATCCAAGGCAGCCGCACTGACTTGGCTGAGTCTGGGCCCTAGCAGCAAGGGAGGCTGAGAAAGCAGGTGTTCGGCATACCCACTGCCAAACATAGAAATGGGGTTTAGACACTGAGCAGCCAAGAAAAATGTCTACCACACTGGGGCATACCAAGGCCATAAAAGAAGCCCAAAAAGTTCCAGAAAGCTGGGATTGTACAGGCCATCTTCTCTTATCATAATCTAGTAAATCACAGCTGTTTGGTTGAAACAGACCAAATTCAATAGGATACAAACAGAAAAGAAGTTGATTCTTTCTCCCTGGCTCTCCCTTCAAACTGGTTCTGTACAGATTATTTCTTCTCCAATCCTTGGATGAAATCTCTGGTGTGTCCCACCATGCCTCCAGTCAACCTTGGATAAAACAAATAAGCCAAGAAAACCTCTTCCTCTAGTCACAAAAGCTATCTTGCCTTTCTCAGCAAGGAAAATGGGGCCCATCTTCAGTTAAATTTCTCCCTTTCCCTGCTCTGGCCAGTCGGGGCTGGGAAGCCTGTGGTAGGGGAGGTGACACGGAGCCCTTGTGCCACGTTTCCCCTCCTCCAGCCTCTTCCACCCTCAGCCTCTCAACCCCAGGCTCCTGACCCCTTCAGGGGGGCCCAGAGTCAGCGAACGGCAGGGGAAATGCCCAATCTGATGTGACTGCTGTGGATAGGGTCAGCTTCGGTGTTCCCTGGCACCTTTGTGAGTTTCACAGAAATCTCCCCACCTGGGACCCTGCAATTACAATCTCCAGGACAGGATCAAGCTTGTCTCCTCTGGTAGCTTACAACTCCAATTGATTCCAGCTGACTCCAACCCTGAACCCTGGGCTGTCAGGGGTCCATCTCCCCCACATTATCTTTGTTGGGTCCATCAAGGGGACTTCTGGGGGCAAAGTCCTTATAAAGATGGCCCCAGGTCCAGTATCCCAATGTGACCCACAGTAGGTCCATGAGAAAATGCATGCATCTTTGATCCCTTCAGTTGACAGAAGTATGAATCATTCTCTATGTGGTAGTCTTTGTTCTGGCCCCTCAGGTGGATGGCCTTGGCCTCAGGCCTTTGACTTTTCAAGGAGTCAGTCATTCCCAGTCCACTGCTTCCAACTCTAAGGGATACACATATGGAGATGGAGGGAAGCATTCCCAGCCTCCCCCAGGTGAGGGAAGGGCAAATGCCTCAGAGAAATGTTCTCCTCCAGACTCTTCACTCTCAGCCTTTTCATATATTTGAGGTGGATACTGGGTTAAGGTGGTAAAATTCAGTTTCCAGATGCTTCCTTAGCAAGACCTGTAGAGATGGTCTGGCTTCTCACTTGAGGATGTGGGGGTTCTATTCCCAGATTTTAGGGTTTCAGCCAAAGTGAGAGGGAGTCCCCAGCACAAAGAATTTATTTTAATAATAAAATTTTAAATAGGAAAAAAATTTGGAAATGAAGATATATTCCATGTAAGAAAATAAGAAAAATATTATATGTTAAAAATTACTGTTAATTATTTGCCTAGAGAAAATTTAATCGTATATTTTAAAAAGAAACAATAAAAATTAGTCATCTAAGCATTTAACTCAAGAAGTTAGGGGGAAAAAACAGCAAAATAAACGTGTGAAAAATAGCCAGAAGAAAGCAATAAAGATTATAATAAAACTGAAAGCATTCAGCAACAAGAACCCAGTAGAGGGATTAATAAAACCACCAGCAGTTTCTTCCAAAAGTCCAATAAATTATACATACTTCAGGAAGGAGTAATCAAGATGAAAAAGGGAAGACAGAAAATGTGGCATTAAAATTAAGAAGGGTGACAGAACCAGATACTGATGAGATTTTACAGTTATAAGAGGATTTATGTACGTCTATTTGCTAGATATCTTTAAAACTGGGAGAAATTGATAACTATGTAAGAAAATATAAGTTGGCAAAGTTAACTGAAGAAAGAAAATAAAAAACTATGGAAGGAAACAACACAATTATTAAGGAACCATTACCAAATAAGGCCAAGAGCTCACAATGTTTTATGAGCAAATTTCTCTAAACCTTTGAGAAACAAGTAATTCCCATGCTATTCACACAGTTCCAGACCAAAGAAAAATATGGAAATCTTCCCACCTCCTTCTAACAAACCCAGCATATCCCTGATTCTCAAGCCTAATGGGAGTGTCACAATGCAGAATGTTTGCCTACAGATTTCTTAAAATCCCAATAAAGCAATAGCAAATAAGATGCAGAAGGATATTAAAGTGCCATATGCCATGCCAAATAAGGTTTATTTCAAGAAGGTAAGAATGGTTTGATATAAATCTATTGGCATGGTTCCTTCATTAATAGGTCAAACGAGAAACACCACATGATTATCTTGAAAATGCAACAAAAGAACACAATTCAACCTCTATTCCAAATTCTGAATACTCTGAGTAAACTTGGAAAAGAGCTATATTTCCTTAACTGAAAGGATTTCCTACAAAAGCTGCCATCACACCCAGAATGAAATGTCAGACACATCCCTGTTGTGGGCAGGAACAAGACATGAATGCCTACGATTACCACTCTCATTTAACAGAGGATAGCTGATTGATTCTAAACAAAAGGTATGAAGAGCACAAAGAATAAATCAAAGACAATATTTGCAGATGATATAATTTTCTAACTTGAAAATCCAAAGTTATCAGCTAAAAAATTCTACTACCATTCATTCTACATGAATGAGAATATTCAGTAAGGTGATCAGTTGCAAAATAAAAAAATAAGAATCAATCACTCTCAATATATTAGCAATAAAATGGGAGAAAATCCAGAGGATAAAAAGAGCCCATTCACGATAGTAGCAAAAAATAAATGATCCAGAAATTAATGTAACAAGAAATTTATGTGACAAAGACTATAATGCTTTACTGAGACATGTAAAGACAACCTGAATAAATGGAAAGGTACATCTACAGCTTCTGTCTATGGCCACGCAGGCTGAACACTTCAAAACTCTAATGTGAATGGCGCCCCCTGGGGTTGTGCAATGTGGTGGCCTTGGACATATCATGTTCCTGGGTGGAAAGATTCAGTCATGTGAAGTTATCAGTTTTCCCTAAATGAATTTATAAATTTAATAAAATATCAGTTAAAATCCAACAGGACATTTGATAACTTAGCAAAATGATTTTGAAGTTCATAAATGTGCAAGAATAGTCAAGAACATTTTGAAAGGAAATAGTAAACGAGGAGACTTACATTACCAGGCATTAAACATATTCCAAAGTCAGGGCGCACTGGTGGCTCAGTCAGTTAAGCATCCAACTCCTGATGTCAGCTCAGATCTTGATCTCAGGATCATGAGTTCAAGCGTTGCACTGGGCTTCATAATGGGCAGGAGCCTACTTAAAAAGAAAAAGAAAAATATATTCCAAAGTCACAACAAAGAAAAAAACAGGGAGGTACTGTAAAGAAATTTGGTACATTCAGCTCAATGGAACAGAGTAGAGTCTACAAAGAGAGGCAAATTTAGATGCCAACTTAGTATATATGATAAAGGTAACTATTTAAACATGTATGCTGGGATTTGGGGGAAATCAATCACATTAAAGTGGTGTCAGGACTACCAGCTAACCACTTAGAAAACTATAAACTTTTTTTAATAGCAGAGACCATAATAAATTGAATTTGTAGACTAGATCTAGATGGAAAACATGAAATGACAAAATACAGGTGGACATTTATATTTCCTAGGGGTAGTTTAGGATTCTTATTCAAGACAGTATCTTCATTAGTTTAGGAATGAACAAATCATCAATAATTTTTGCTGTAAGTTAGAAAAAAACATACAAAACTCCTAGATATTCCCAATTTATAATTTTCCACACAAATGGAGCAAAGCCTCATTGAAGCGCTCATGAAAGAGCAGATTATAAAGAGAAATGTAACTTTATTTTAGAGGACCATATATAGAACTTCTAAAATATCAGCATCGTTGGGGAATAATTTATTATAAGTTAGCAATTTTAATTGTGTGAGTTTTTACCTGAAATATTTATTGAGACAATCATAGATTCATGTGTAGTTGTAACAAATATTTCAGAGAAACTTTACCCAGTTTCCCCCCAATGGTAATAACTTGTATTAACTGCAGTACAACATTATAGCCTAGATATTGACATTGATAGCACCCACCGATCTTATTCACTTTTACTTGTACTCATGTATGCATATATTTAGTTCTATCCAATGTTATCCCATGTGTAGGTTAGTGTATCTACATCACAATCAAGATGCTGAGCATTTCCAACACTGTGAAGATCCCCCATGTTGCCCTTTTAAAACTACACCCATATCTTGCCCTCCACACACACATAGTCTAATAAGTGTTGACAAAGAAATACAGTCCTGTAATCATCTCCACAATTAGAATAGAAAACATTTCTAACATCCCCAAAATTCTCTCCCTTGCCTTTTTGCAGTCAATTCCTTCCCCTCATTCCCCACCCTTGCCAACCATTGATCTGCTTTCTATTCCTGTAGTTTTACCTTTTCTAGAATTTCATAGATATGTAATCAGCATCATGTTTTTGAGAGTCATCCATGTTGTTGAAAATATCAGTAGTTCATTCTTTTTATTGCCACATAGTATCCCCTTGTAGGGATATATCACATTTTGTTTATCCGTCCATCTATCTATAGACATTTGGTTTGTTTCCAATTCTTTATTATTCTAAACAAAACCATGAATATTCAAGTCTTCATCTGAGTGTTTTCATTTCTCTTGGGTGGATACCTAAGACTTTGATTGTGGGATCATATGGTAAGCATATGTTTTATTTTGGATAGTTTCTAAAGCTATAGTTTTCTTTCTTCAAAGTCCAATCTGGTATTAATAGCATCCCATGTGTTTTCGCATTCCAGATACTATATTTCCTATTTCTAGAAATTCCATTTGGATCTAAAATTTTTTAAACTTCCATATTTTTCTTCATCATGGTCAGATTCTCCTCTACTTTCCTCAACATATGGATCATGATAGCTACTTTATAGTTCTTTGCTAAATCCACCATTCTTTGTCATTTCTTGGTTTGTTTTTAGTGATTAGTTTTCCATCTGATGCTGAGCCACATTTTCCTGCTTCTTCACTTGGTTGGTAATTTTTTATTAGATGTTGGACATTATAAATTTTATATTGTTGGTTGCTGGATTTTGTTGTATTCCTTTAAATACCGTTGGATTTTGTTCTGGGGCACAAATCAGTCAGATCCTTTTGAGACTTACAGAGAAGCCTTTAGTCTAGGGTTAATTTTGCCTCACTATTAAGGCAAGATCTCTTTGAAGATTCTAGTCAATGAGTCATGTGTAAGGATGTCTATTCACTCTGGCTGGTGGGAACATGAGAAATTCCCAGGCCCGTGTGAGCTCCGGGAAGTATGCTGCCTACTCCTTGCCTGGAAACAGACATCTTCGTTTAGGACTTTAAAGCATAACATTAAAGGCAGAAACTGTTAAGGACAAGAGTTATAGATTTGACAACAAAAAATTTAAAGCCTCTCTCTTTGGTTTCCTCTTAAATTCACTTCAAGTCAGCTGTTGTTTCTCATTAATTTGAATGTCAGTTGGTAGAGGGAGAGTATCAGTGGGCCCTGGGTCGGAAGCCAGCTCTGCCACTCACCGTGCAACCACAGGGGAAAGTCTCCTTTCTGGTCCTCGCTCTTCGGATCTGGAAAAGGGTGGGGTGCTCCCTGAGGCACTTCAGCCCTAATATCATGCCCCCTGGCCAGGCAGTACCAGCTTTTCGCTCATTTCTCTGCCTCCATAATAACTGAGGCTCGGGGCCTCCAGCTCCACCTCAAAGCAGCCTTCTCATTTCTATTTCCCTTTTTAAATATAATTTAGTTTTTATTTGATTTATGGACTTGGTCCCAGTCACTGAACTTCATTTGGCTTAGACGGCTTATTGATTTTCAATAACAGCGGAGCAGAAGAATAAAGAGATGACAGCAGCACTTGGCTACAGACCCAGGGCCGGCTGAGAGAGGCAGGAATTAATCATCTCCGGGGTGATCACTCAGGCTGTCCCTGGCAGGACAGTGACCCAGGGAGCTGGGCCCGCGTGGGGCAGCACAGCGAGCCACATGGTGATTGTCTGCCTCTGATAACATGAGCACACCAGACGTCTCTGAGTTCTCATTCTAGCATCACCCGATGTGAGTCAATTACCCATCCAGAGTCTTCATCTCCACGGAGGGGATGCTAGCTAGAGGGAGGCTGCCCCACTTGGATCAACAGGGAGGAGAAGATGATTATGTACAAATGTGCCAACATTAAACAAATGAGTGGAAAGACAAATAAATGGTGAAAGGTGAAGGGGATGCAGATGTGCTGGGTATGCTTGTTGATTCTGGCGTGGCTTCTCTTGGTTGCCTGTAGCAGCTGACAACAGCAAGTCTGATCTATTTTTATTTCCCTAAAGAAAGGGAAGGGAAAAAAAGCTTTCTTTGTCTCTGGTCCTTTGCATATGCTGTTTTCTGCACAATGTTCCAGCCTGCTCTTTGTGTGGCCGTGCCTGCTTCTCTCTCAGGTCTCAGCTTTAGTTGTTGCCTCCTCTGATTCCCCCCTCCCTGACTCTCTCAAGCCCTCTCCTCATTCCCCCGCTCCTGGTGGCCCCTACCCCATGCTCCCCCAGGTTCTGTGTTGACCCTGTTAGGATATTCACCGCACTGTATTACAACAGGTAGATTGGCAGCGCTGTAGTTCACTCTTATAGCAATAGCAATACTTGTTTTCTTAACTTTAGCTCCTACTTAACTCCCAACTCTGTGAGGGCGGGACTGTGCATATTTATTCACCTAGTGTCCTGGTATATAAGAAATAATAAATATTTGCTGAATGAATGAAAGTTACACATTCAAAGCATATGTACAGTCAATTACATACTAACATTGTGGGTAGGTGTTGAAATCCATTAATTCCTTTACTTAATCCTCTCTGCAACTCTTTAATTGTTTGCATAATAAAACCCTCAGAGAGGTAAGGTGACCAGACCAAAGTCACAGAGCCAGATTCTGGCTAGGCCAATTTCTCCCCTGACTCCTTTCTAGTTCTGCCCCTTTTCCACCACGGAACTCAACTGGTTCCTTCTCTTCCAAGGTCCCCATAGTTTTCTCTGTTTCATGAGTGGGTTGAACCAGACCAGTTCTTAACCTTTGACAACTGATGAAAGCGATGGACTGTAACCCTGATGAAATACACCTATGCCCTAAAAAATTACACACTATTTCATGGGTTCATAGACCCCCATAAAACCTAGCGTCAGTCTTCAGATTAAGGACCCTGAGCTCACTGATCACAAAGGCCTTGCCAGCCCTCTCAGTCCTGCACAGTCTATGATCCACCCACTGACACTGGTTTTACGAAGTGGCAAAATTCCTCCATTTGTTCTTCAAAGTCTCAACTGCACGTCTCCTCAGAGCCGGCTGGCAGCAGTTCCTCCCTGCCATGAGACCCCATTAGCCCCCGAACCCCAAGGCCCTGCCAGATTGCAGCTGTCACACTGAGTCCCAGTTCCGATTTATTCTCCATGGTGTCTCTCTGGATGAGAAGTTGTATGTAACAGCAGGACTCAGTCCCCAGTAGAAGAAATGGCCAAGTTCAATCCTTAACAAATAAAACCACTGCCTTTCAGTAATTCCCATGGTTCATGAAAAATGTGATTTCCTTGCTGCAGCAAATGTGGAGGGCTGGAGATGTAAAAGATGCTCCCACTTCTCTATGGAAGGAACTGTAACAATATAAATCAGCGGGATAGATAACCTTCTCCTCTATTCATTATCTGGGCAGGCCAGAGCTAATGTGTTTGTTTTTTAAATCCCCTGTTATCAGCCCTTACCCCTCAAGGATAGTTAGATTATCCTTGTCTGAAATCCACCAGGCGCGGCACTACAGCAAAGAAACAACTTTCTGTTTCTGAAGACTATACCAGTTCTCCAGGATCTTGAATGTCAGGGCAACAATTTTACCATACAGGCCAGTGAGTCTTACTGAGGATCATCTAGGCTGGGGCAGACCCTGGGGAAGGTGCTGGTAAGAGCAATGGCACTAACTTTTTGGGTTTGAAAGATCATTTCGACTGTGCATGGCGATCCATTGGAGGGACTGGAAGAGATGGGGATACAGATGAGGTGTGGGGGGGAGCAGCCTGGTGCAGTCAGAAGAGAGGTCTCCTCTGATACTTTTGCCTTCTCCTAGTCCCACAATGGGGATGGCATGATCAAAGCTGGACACAGACAGGATACTCTGCCCCGAAAGAGGGAGTGTCCAAGAGATGTAAGTAGAAACTGTTGGGTGGAGCTTATGGGAAGACTTTTTAGGAACCCCTTTTGCTCTTCTTCACTTCTTTCTTCCTATCTAGAATACAGATGTGATGGCTGGCACTTCAGCTGCCTTCATGCAACCATGGGGGAAAGGCCAAGAGAAGCCCAGAGACATCAGTTCTGACATGCTGGAGCTGCTGAGTCAATGCCAGACACTGTCTGCTTCTGGACCCACTATGTGAGAAAAAAAAAATCCCTGTGGGGCATCAAATGGAGAAGTTAAATAGAAAGGTAGATGGGTAAGTCTGGAACTCAAGTGTTGAAAGCACATTACATGGGGGTGGGTGAGATGATTCAGGGAGTAGATAGGTAAATGCTTGCTTGATTGACTGATTGACTGATAAAAAAAATTGTATGGAGAAAACCAACCTTCAAGGAAGAGGCTAGAGAAAAGGGACTGCAGAGAAGGAGTAGCCAGAGAGAGAGAGAGAGAGGACACCTGGAACCTGTGGGGTCTTGAGAACCAAGGAGAGGACAGAGACTCTGGAAGTGGTAAAGGTCAACAGTACATGTGACAGAGAGGGCCAGTGGCTGACACCAGAGAAGGGGACTTGGTGGCCATCCTCACACATCAATGCCAGTCTGCCCAAGGACCCCATTGTGCCCTCAAGGTCCTCCCTGTAAGACAGTGGGGACCTTGCAGGCTAGAAGCTCAGGAGGGAGTCTACAAAGACAAGACAATGGAAAGATAATACTTCCTTCCCTGATCCTGTGACCAGGAGTTATTTTGGACATGATTACCACACATGTGTTTTCTCCCTGTTCCTAGCCTATGTTCAGATGCACTTGACCTTGTTAGATTTTATTTTTCTTTGCTCAAAGGGCATGCAGCTAGGCATTCAATACCAGCTCTGCCTCATGCTCTGTGGGCCTCAGGCACCTCACTCGACAAGCTGAAGGCAGAGCAGAGGCTAGAACTCAGGTCTTCCATTTACAAATCCATCAGGCCTCAAAACCAACCAGGGAAACATTTCCTAAGTCTGGGTTTTAACGAATTCACTGGAGGTTGGCATGCTGCTGAGATTTTGCTGGCTTGGGGCAGGTACTGGGATATTTTTTGCAAATTGGGTACTCCGTCATGTAGAAAAACATCTTTTTAGGGGGTAAAACATCTGGAGTTACACTGCATGAAAAGAAACTGAAGGCCAGATTCCACACTTAGCGCACAGCTCTCTCCATTTTAACGATGCTCAAAGATTTGGAATGTTCAGCAAATCCGTTTGTTGTTGCTCTGACTTTCAATGTTTCCCTGGGGAGTTGCTGCTAGTTCTTTCTGTCTTATTTAACCCAGTAGGATTTCTAGGGAAGGATATATCTCCCAGAGCTTGAACAAGATCCCCACAAAATCTCCAGGTCTCACAGATTCTAAGTTGCAAAAAACAAGCTTCTAAAAATAGACACTGCCTGGCAAGAGCAGGAGTCTTGTCCTACTCAACCCAACCCCACAGGCAGCCTTTGTTTTGATACCAGGCCTGATGGTATTAGTATTTGGGGACTTCTGCTTGAGGGCATAACCTCGGTCAGCAAATCTAGCCAATGAGTAGAATACTGAACACAGAACAGGGATGTGATAAAAGGCAGAGCTTTACATGTTTCTAAAATCTTGGGCAGAGTGCCCAGAGATTTACAAAGTGCTGGTCTTGGAGTCAAAAGCCCAAACTCTAGTTCTGATTCTCCACGGATTGTCTGGATGCCCTTAGGGAGCCTCTTCCCCTCTCTGGGCTTTAGTTTTTGCATCTATAAAATAAGGATGGTAAACTCCAATGTCTACCTACTTCAGAGCTGCTATTGAAAGCTGTACAGGGAGTCCCTGGGTGGCTCAGTCTGTTAAGTTGTCTACCTTCGGCTCCGGTCAGGACCCTAGGATCCTGGGATCGAGCCCCACATTGGCTCCCTGCTCAGCGGGAAGCCTGCTTCTCCCTCTCCCTCTGCCATTCCCCCTGCTTGTGCTCTCTCTCTCTCTCTCTCTCTCTCTGTCAGATGAATAAATAAAATCTTATTAAAAAAAATAAAAGAAAGAAAACTGTACAGATGTGAAGCATCAGCCCCTATAAAAAGGCTGTCCCTTGGTGACCGGGGCTCGGGTAAAGCACATCCAGACAGTTGGCAGGGCTCTGTGAGCAGCCCTGGAAGGCTCTTTTAGGCAGAAGCATGTGTTTTCTTCCAGAAAACACTCTTCTTATTGAGCCCATTCATGCAGGAGCTCACAAGGACTGTGTGGGCTACTCCTCAGCACCTGGTGTTAAATTGGGAAACAGCCCCTTCCCTTGCCTCGTCAATACAAGACCAAGGCTCAGAAATCCAAGTGTGCAAGACAGATACTTCAGCTGTAGGCGCTACGGCTGATGGCCTCTGTTTAGTGTCATTAAATCTGCCAAAATAAGAAAACAGATTTGGCCATAGGCTTGTGTCCAGAGAAACTGACCTCATCTTCACTGTCACGCAGTCAGATCATTGCAGGCACTTCTGTGAGCACGGGGACAAACCAGTCTCCGGGGTTTGCCTTTTGGGAACTTCTGGCTCTTGTTTGTGAGTGTGTGCACATGTGTGTGCAAGTGTATATACCTGAGTGTGCATCTGTGGGGGCTGTACATGTTCATGAAGGCATGGGAGTGTGCTTACATGGGGGGGGTGTCCTTTCATGTGCACGAATTTGTGTGTATGTCTGCATGCATGCGAATGTGTGTGCCCAAACGTGTGAACTTATGCTCTCACACAAGGAGGGAGGTTTGCTCAATTGCATAAGGGCCAGGGGATGATTTAATAAGCCCTGAGTCTCCTTGTCCAACATGCTGAGCTATGGAAATGGCAAAGCCTTTGCAAATCGGAAAGACAGATTAGTTCATTTTCAGGTTTTGCCATGAATTGGTGGTTCCCGGGATGGCTAATGGCTCAGAGAGGCAACATTTGCATCCCGCGGTGTCAGAGTGGCTGTGGGATTAGTGGCTAGGGGGTGATTTAGGATAGCTATTTGGAAACATCTACCATTTTCCAATAATGCTTGAGAAATTGCCTCTCCTGAGAAATTTCACGAGGGCCTGGAACAGTGATGGAGAAGGTCAGGGAAAATGCAGATTCCTCTTGTCTGACCAGCACAGCTGCAGGCCTCCTGAAAACCTGATATCCCAGATACCTCTAAGCATCGATTGCACGTTGCCTGCCCTGATCTGTGCACGTGCCCGTCTCCCTGCACCTCCCCCGGGTCACCCCCCAACATCTATCTGATGAAATTAGTATTTGAAATACAATAAAGTGATTAGTTCACTTGACTGTGACAAACATATTTAATCTTCACCGATCGATCGTGTCAGAAAACCAGCACCATTAGTTAAATTATCGTCTGGACTCAGAGAAGCAAACAGCCTAATTGAAGAAGGCAAACACCAAGCCCTCCTTTTAGCCCAGGCACGTCCCACCTCATGCGTTTGTAGGGCTCTGACTTGAGCTTTAGCCGTAACCTGATTTCTCTTCAGCCACCACGGTCTGGTCCCACTCTGGGCCTCAGCTTACCCATCTGTCAGTACAGTGCAGAGATGAAGAGGAGAGACTCTGGAGCAATGATCTGTTCAAATCAGCACCGCTAACCAGCTGACCGTGGATGAGTGTCTTAACTTCTCTGTGCCTCAGTTTCTTCATCTCTCAAATGGGGATGTTGATATTAGCATGTGGGTTCTTGGGAGGGGCATGTAAAGGAGTTCTGGCCTGGGTTCTCCCCTTAGTCCCACAGTGCCACAGTTTGACCACTTTGCCTCCTTTCCCCTCTCAGCCTCAGTCTCCCCATCTGTAAAGCACAGGCGCCTGCAGCCCTGTTGTTCCATAAGTCTTGGAGCCTAAGGTTCTTGTAGATGTACATGAGGGTTACTAGAAGTGAGCCAAGGTAGGAAGGCTAAGAGATCTCCTGGCCAAGGGAGGATGCCTTTGGGGCAACATAATAATGTTTTGGAATATGGCAGCGTAGGGAATAGGGTCAGTAGCACAAGGAACCATGCTTTGTGGGTGCAAAATGAAATCAACTCCATTTCATTTCAGCCTGAGAAGCCTCAAAGGCCTGATATCTATGGTGGGTCCGCCTGGTCAAGGGAAGGAAATGTTTCACTCACTCACTCATCCTGTGTTTGTGAAGCATCATCTCTGTGACAGACCTTGTACTGAGAACTAGAGATACAGGGGAGGACCATCCCCAGCCTTTGTGCTTTGTCTCCAAGGACTGAGACACATGAACAACCACCTCCAATATGAGGTTGTATTAGTTTCCAATGGCTGCTGTAACAAGCCACCACAAACTTAGTGACTTAAAGCAAGACAGATATCTTATGGTTCTGGAAGCATAAGTAGTATTTGGGCTTCTAGAGCAGGAGGAAGATCATTCTAGGCAATAGGAACAAGGGCAGCAGAGGCTGGGAGGTGGGAGATGGTGTGGTATGTGTGGAGAACACGGTGGCTGAGCAGTGGGAATGAGCAGTGAGGCGGGAGAGAGGCTGAGGCCAGCACATGAAAGGTCTTGCACGCAAGGCTTCGTGTGGGGAACCAGAGAAGGATTTTAGACAAGGGAGTAGGCAGCTCAGACTTGAATTCCAGGAAGATCATTCAGGTTACAAAGGGAGTATTGATAGGAGGGGGTAAACTGAGGTCAGGGACACCAGCGAGGAGGCAGCTACAGAGATTCCGAGATGATGAACTAAGATATTGGCTGGGACAGAATTCTCAGAGGCTGCCAGTATGATGCCAGCACCTGGCACTGACTGGGAAAAGAATGTGAAGAAAAGAAGGCTAAAACCATCCCAGGACTCTGGCTGGGGCGATGGTGTACAGCAGGGCCAGCGCCCCTAACTAAGAGAGACCTCTTGTCTCTAAGTGCTTTCTTCAGCATGGCCACGGTGTTGGGGCGCTGGGAGCTGCACCCATGCCTGCGTGGTTGTGCGCCCACCTGCTGCAGCGTCCATGGTGACTGAGGCAGGGCCTGAGGCAGGGCCCCACTCTAGACCTGACTGGTGCTTCCCCTGCAGAACGGAACACCGATGCTCAGCCGCTGCTGGAACGGTGCCTGGGCATTTCCGCGTGCTGCAGACCCAGGCCGCCGTGCCCTCGGACGGGGGCATGGTTTATTCTCTCTAGCACACACTGTTGGCGGGAAATCCTCCTGTTTCCAATTACTCTGTGGGTCAGGCTGATAAAATGTTGGGCTGAAGGTAATTTCCAATGAATAAAATGTGTTGGGTGTGGAGTGTTATTAAGAGAGAACAATGCCCTGAACAAACACTTCCTACAGGAAGCCTGCTGTGAAAGGGACTCAGACTCCAGTCCTGTTCCTCAGGCTGGCGGATTTGCAGAGCTCAACTGGAAAGGGATGTGGGAGGCACCTGAGCTAGATCCCTTCCTTCAGTCCATTCTGCAAGAAACAGGACAGCAGGGTGGTCAAGCCACAAGCCAGAGAGCCTCATGGCCCTGGCTTCTATGTCCCAGCTTTCCCACTCACCAGCTAGGGACCTCAGCAAGTTTTTCAGGATTGCCTCTCCACCTTACTTGCTTTACAGTATCAAGGGAAGCACTAAACCTTTGCCCTTGGCATCACCGGGGCCTCCCCTGGACACCACTTGGACTTAAAGATCCCTCTTTGTAGAGATCCACCTGGGGAAGGGGAAGAGCAATTAACACCTTTCCACTCCCTGGAGGACTGGCCCTGCCCCCTGCCAATTACTGCATCAGGACCCACCTGCTCTTGAAAGGGGAGACCAATTATCAGGAACAAGTGTGAAGGCAAGGCTGCTGCCCAGAGCCTCATTACCTGCTTCTTCATCAGCCTGTAGGGGAGGGACAGCCCCATCCCTGCTCCCTCTAGAGCAGGGGGATCGAAGAAAGATGAGGATTTTCTGAATGTTCCTTTCTGCAGGAAGGAAGGGCACTCATGCTACACTGTCAAAGGAATGAGGCAGAGGCTTGTGGTTCTTTTTTTATTATTATATGTGCATATTTCTAGTAGGTAATACATTTAGATATCTGCCTGTGTTTCTTCTGTCTTTTCCTTCCTGGTTCCAGGGAAGAACCTGGCCTTTACTCTCCAGGTTACTTGCAGGCATTGGTTCCCACTTCGCTTTTGTTTTCCAAAACGCTGAGTTGCTGGAGGGATTCGCAGGAGGGAAAGTGGGAGAGAGGAGCTCGCTAGGAGAGGAGAGATGCTCCAGGAGTGCTGTCAGGAGCTGGGGCCCACACTCGCTTTCCCCAAGTGCCAAGGGAGATGGCAGTCCTTGGAGGGAATGGCTGAGTGCCTGCAAGGAGGCTGGACTCTGCCTGCACGATGCCCAGGCTCAGAAACCGCAGGGCAGCTGGCATTGCGCACATTCAGGCCAGCAGGCACAGCCACGGCAGACAGGCCGGGCTAGGAGCCATCATCCCCTTCCCCCTACAATTTGGGGGTACAAGGAGGGTGAGGTGCTCCCTTACTTTTCGAAATGCCTGAGTCTGAAGGTCCCGGCATCTTGGTAGGGGTAGGGAAGAGGTGGGGGCTGTGAGTGTGAGTTAGAAAAGGTAAACATGATTTATCTTACTGATTCAGGGTTGTTGTTTTTTTTTAAAGGATTTATTTATTTATTTGAGAGAGAGCAAGTGCACACTTGTGTGGGGGTGTGGGCGAGGGGTAGAGTGGGGCAGGAGAGAGAAACCTAAGCCAGCTCTGCACTCAGTGTAGAGCCTGACATGGGTCTCAGTCCCACAACCATGACATGAGCTGAAACCAAGAATAGGACACTTCATTGTGCCACCCAAGCATATGCCACGAAGGCTCACTCAGGTATTTGAAAGAAGACCCAGGCTGTGAGGGATAGCAAAAGGATAAGCCACCCCAGGCTCTGGCTTGGGTGATTGGGTGCCAATATGAAAATGACTGGAAGGGAATTCACTAAATGTTCACTGTAGTTTTCCTTGAGTGTAGGAGTTGAGGGGGATTGGTATTCTGTTCTTTTGGTAACAGATCTTTCATAAATGTTCTCTAATAGGATGTCTGACTTCAGTAGTAAGGAAAAACACCTAGAATTGATTCCACCTTTAGTGGCCACTCGTTATCTGCAGGCTAAAAGTGGCATAATTTTCAAGGGTTTCCTGATTCTGCAATCTCCCCTCCCTTTAAGCTATGTGTCTTCCTGTGCTCTGCCTCCCCTCTGCTGGCCATTCATCCTTCAAGACTCAACTCAGAAATGCCCATCCCCAGGGAGCCATCCCCTCCTCACCCACTTCTACTCTGGCTCTTATGATCCTGCGATGTAGTGCCCACATCCATTTTCTATCTCTCCAGCAAGCCTAAGAATGCCACAGGGCAGGGACCAAGTCTAATTAATTTCTGTCCCCAGCATCTGACTCAGGCCAGGGCACACAGTTGGTGCTCATTAAATACTCTCTGAATAAACCGTGGAGGGACTATGGTCCTTCCGTCTTTGTGTACAGGGCTCCTTCTCTCCCTGAGGGCAATGACGTGGGCTGTGTTCCCCAACACGTGCCTGCAGATGGTAAGATCAGAGTGGGGACACAGGACAGGCCAGCTCATTTCTGGGGTACTGTCATCCCTGTTGCTCCCTGTGTTGATGGGGCATTTTATGAGTCAGGCTACAATGGCCTTCAAAGAAATTCTTCAGCTTCCTCAGAAATGGCGACTGTCACACAGCAAGCCCTCGGCAGGCAATTCAGCTCCAAAGCACTCTGCTTCCCATCCTTGGCTTTCCTTCTACTTGGACCTTCCTGCACACCCAAGGAAGGTGAGGTGGGGTCCAAGGAGGCCAGCAGCATATGCCACGAAGGCTCACTCAAAACAGCATGGACAGAACTAGATACAATGACAGAATTACCCAATGCACACCTCTTCTCTGCAAGTGCCCACTCCTATGGATCTCTTCCACAAGTGGCCTTATGGGCGATAATTCTTCATGGATTTCTCATGCTCCTGCATGTCTTACAAACAGAGACATTGTCAGCTTTCACTCCAGACTCCATTTTCATGGATGTTTGTATAGGAAACAGCCTTGGAAGACGGAGATCATTTCTCCCTCTAGGGCAGTTTTATTTGCCGTCAAGTCAAATAAAGGTAATGTCTCTCTCTGGGGCGAAGACAGATCTGTCTATAAGCCCTTGTGAACTATTTGGATTATCTAAACTTGGGGTTCCCCAGACTTGGCACACACCTGCTATGCATGTGATATCCACCAACGCCGCTCTGATCCCCCTGTGGGACTCGGAGAGGAAGGGAATGGATATGAGCATGAAGCTCATGCCGCTTGCTATACCATGGCCAATAAAGTCTTTTATCTCTGACCCAGGAATCTCGTGTCTTCTGCCGCCCTCCATGTAACTGTGGGAGGCTGGTTTGGTAGCTTTCAAGTAGGGGGAAATCTCAGACCTTCACAGTCCTTGACATGCTTACATTCAAAGGAAATATTGAATTTTATAAAATCGGTTTCCAGTTTTTTTTGAAGTTTTATAAAACCAGGAATGAGGCTGGAATTTGTTGAACTGGGTGCCAGTCCTTTACATCCATCATCTCACAGAATCCTTCCTACAGCCCTGGAAGTGTGTGTGATAAGCCACATTTTATAGATGAGGGAACTGAGGCTCAGATGGGTGAGGGGGCTTGCCCAAGGTGGGCTGAATTCGAAGCCCAATCTATTCTCATTCAGCCCCGGTGCCTCTGTCTCAGGTCCCAGCAGTGTAGAGAGCTCAGAGCAGCCTTGAAGCCCAGTCTGTGGCAAGCATCTAGGAAGCAAAAAGTGTTTCTATGGCAACCAGCTTCCCAAGGTCTACATCAACACAGCAAATCTCAACCCTGAACCCGACTCAAAGGTCCCTAGGCTACAGTCTTGGAGGTTATTCCCAGGGAAATATTTTTCTTGGTAGAATCTCCTTGGTGGAATACTCTCCTTGGTAGAATCAGTTTGGAGAAAGGGGAGACTTCAACCTTGGTAAGCACTAGAGTTGAGAAGTACTAGAATATGCAAATCCTCCTAAAATGGTTAAACGTTGCCATGGTGGAGTCAAGCAGTAAATACAAATTGAAGACCTAGCATGTGCCAGACATTGCTCCACATAGTAGGCATAGAGCAGTAAAGAGGACAGAAAATCTTCCTGCTTTCACAGCGCTTCATTTTTAAAAGATAAGTATATAATTTAGTAGGGATTAGTCGTAAGTGTTACCAGCAATAACCAACAAAACAACAACAACAACAACAAAAACAGGTAAGGACATAGAGAGTGAAGAAGGGGAGATGGTGGAGGTCAAGAAATCTCTGAAGAAAGGAGCTTTGAGCTGATATCTGATGAAAAGAGGAAGTGAGCCAGATAAACACGTAGGGGAAGAGCACTCCAGACAGTGGGCACAACAAGTGCAAAGGTCCTGTGACAGGAGTGTGCCAGCACAACTGAGGAACACTGAGCTGACTAGGTGGCCGAAGAGGAGTGACCAAGGGTGAGCCGGGTAGGAGATGAGGTGGGACTCGGGGAAATGAGGATGGTTTCCCATCAACACCAGGCTGAGTAGTGTTTACATCCTGAGGCCTGTTGTTTTCCATTTTGAGCTTGAATTTCCTTACCTACTGCATGAAGCCAGCGACATCTCTGATGAGATAATGTATCTGAAGCATGATGTCCTGGCTACTGTAATTATCATGAGTTTATTATTGTTTAATTTCCATGTCTTCGCCTCACTGTGCTCCTACTCTTGCACCACTAGAATTGGATATTGTCGCTGCAGTGACTGTGGGCCTGTGAGCCGGGGCACCAGTGGGGTGGAGGGTTGAGCCTTTACCAGTAATTACTGCTCCTGGGAAGCCCTCTTGGCTCGGCTCCACGCTCAGCGTAGCGAGGACGACAGCCACTTGTCAGAAGCCTCCCAGAGAGACCACCTGGAAATGAGAGCAGCCCTGACCGGGGGAGCCTTGCTGAAGGGGGAAGGGAGTGTGGGCCCCTTTGTCATTAGGCATCCAGAGCTGGAGGGATCGCTCTGGTTTAAATTAAGGATTTAATGAGATGAGGCCAAATTAGATGCAATTAAAAAGACACTTTAGAGCTGGCAGACAACCAAGAGAGGCAGTAATGACTTTCCTAGAAGGGAATCCCACAGGCTGGGGGTGGGGAGGACCAGGAGGGCTTGGTTTTCTGCTCCTAGAAACATCCAGGGCTGGGGGATGGAAGGATAAAACAGGATCTGTTATTGGCAATGTTGGTGCACAGCGAAGGCTGTACGGCCCTCAGATGTTGGCCCGGGAAGGGCCTTTGAGAGATTGCCAAAGCTTATGACTCCAAACTGGGATTTTTAGTGCTTACAAGGATCCAACGAAGACCTTTACTAACTTCACCAAGCACTGTCCAAATATATATCCTAAATTATTTTAAATCTTGAAACAAAAGTGTTGTGCATGCTTTCCAATTTTAGTTCATGGGGGCTAACCAACATGCTGCACAGGGAGATTCTGTATTATCCTCAGGATAAAGCTTCCATGGTGAGCCTGGGCTCCCATGTGGATTCCAAGCAGATGCGCCGTTGCTTAGGAAGGTTGCTCACCTGTCTCACTATACTGCCCTGCTTGGGTAATTCAGGCCTGGACATGAGTTCACATGTCACATCATCCTAGGTGATTCATGTACAGCGCTCAATTAAATGTCCAGCACAGTCAGAGGTCTGACTTGGGCACCAAAGATGGGCTGAGGAATAACAGGAGAGTGGGTAAAAGTGCCAGAAATCTGATATTATTGTGTCAGACTATTGTTGCGTGTAAGTTTAGGCACTTTTTAAAAAAGCTTTTATTTATTCGTTTGTGAGAGGGAAAGAGAGAGAGAGAGACAGCATAGCGGGGTGTGGGAGAGGCAGAGAGAGAAGTAGACTCCCCACTGACCAGGGAGCCCAATGTGGGGCTTGATCCCAGGACCCTGGGATCATGACCTGAGCCGAAGGCAGATGCTTAACCAACTGAGCCACCCAGGCGCCCCCTAGGCACTTCTTGTTTGATCTGTTAGCTCAATGAGCTCAGTACAGTCCCATGGTTACTCTGCTTACTATTCTAGATAATGTGTCTTGGAGAAAAACTAATCCTAAACCTTGGATTTAACATGCAAAACAAGATAAATTTGACTGCTTGGGAAGTTTGAGTGAGGAGCTCTCAGAGATGGGCACTGAGGTGTGAGATTTTCTTAAATGACAACCCTGGACACCCTTCAGGTTGCATTCGGAAAAGTATTTTTCTACAAAACAATGAATATTTAAACTATGAAACCTATTCATCATCTCTCTCCAAATTTAATACTGACTGTTTAAGGAATGAGAGCAGCGCTTAGGTATTATTAATAATTCAACCCTGAAACAAAATAATTGCCTGTTATTCCTCTTGAAGTTTCTAGATCAATTTAATTGGAGAACGTTCTGAGATTGGAATGTAAAGTGTTTTGAAAATCTGTTACCATTTGCAACTACTACTCGTGGTGGAAGAGGATTTTAATAATACAGTGAAACCAAATCTAAATGCTGAAATAAATTGGATATTGGTACAAATACCAGATTGCAACTATTATTTATAATGCCTGATTTCAAATTATTTGGGTTACCGAAATGGCCTCATTATCCTCCTTGGTTGACTTTATAATAAGTAGTGCTTATACATTAGAAATGAAACATAAATTTATAACAATGTCACTGTTGTCAGTTTTATGTAATGGACTTCCACTGACAAATGTGTTTGAATATTACTGCTGAAACGGCTGGAAACCGCTAACCTAATCCAACCCTGTGGTGGTACAGCTGAGAAACAGACCCCAGAGAGGAGCTGAGGCTTGCTCACTCAGGACCACAGACAGCAGCAGGGCTGGGCTTAGAAACGGGATCCCCTGACCTCTAGCTCTAGAGAGGCCCAGCTCTGCCTCCTGCCTCCACCTGGTCCAACCTCTTCTCTCTCCATGGGAGCCTCTCCTAGCCATCCCTCTCCACACGGTACTGAGCTGTGACTAAGGTCCCTCCTTCAAATCCTGGGGTAGATTAGAACAGCACTTTCAACCCCTTCTTCCTGGAGCCACCATGTCACATGGGAGAGCCTGGTGGTCCACTGTCAGGGAAAGGGGAGACTGAGCAAGCAAAGCACCAGCCCCCAGCCCCATGCCAAACAAAGACAGTGAGGGGAACATAGTGCAGTGCTTGAGCAGAGAAGGCTCTGACAATGGGATGCCAAAGCCCACCTGCCCCTCTGACTGAAGTAAACCAGGCATGGCAGTACTGCCCACCCAATAGGGATGTTGGGAGAACTTAGGGAATCAGTCCATGTAAGGCATATAGAAACTAGCCAATCACTCTTAGCCATCATTATCTGTTTCATAATAAGGCATTGGTGTAAGATGTTCTTTTTTCTAAAGAACTGGGCTGCTAAGGAATGTAGGGCAAAAAACCGCCTTAGAATATTAATCTAAAACCATTTACCCTGGCGCTTGTAGTCTTAGCCTTTTCCACTCCTCTTCGCCTGCCTTCCTGTGTCTTCTCACTGCCCCCAAGGTATGCCCCACCCACTCAGGACTCGCATGCTTTTGCAAATGCCACTCCCCTGGCACACGCTTCATCTTGCAAGGCCTGCCCATTATGCCACCACTTCCCAGAACCCATCCATGGGTAGTGGAACTCGATAGTGGCAACTCCAGCATTTCTACAGGAAGGGTTAATGGCAGCACTGGATTGGAGCATAGAGGCTGATGTCTGTGCCACACATTGTAGCTTCCATCCTGCCGGGTGCTCTGGAATATAAGTCATGCCTCTGGGTTGTCCTATCCGGAGACCAGAGAGCTGGGCACCTGCCAGTCATTAGCTAAGGGGAAGCTAAATGCCCAGACACTTCAGTCTGCCTGCACGTTTGGGAAGAGTTTTCTGGTACCCTGGGGCAGGCCACTGAAGGGGAGTCACTGGTATAGGCCCCTGGAAGCAAAAGAATACAGGAGGCAGGAGAGGAGGGCAATATACAGACTGGTAAAAGTCCTCTGAGGGGTACTGGTGGAGACCCTCTAGCCTCCACCTCAGACACTCCGCCATTCCCTATATTCAAGGAGCTCGCAGAGGGAAAAATGCATATGCCAACAGGCAAATTCAGATTCAGAGGTGATCTGGGGTGATTAATTGTCCCCATGTTTCCAAAGATCACCTGCAAAGTGGGGAGTTATAAACCAGGAATTGAAGTGTGCTCTGCACCGGAAGGGACTAAGTTTGCATTATCAAGCCTGATTTTGCATCTCTCATGCCCACCCCCAAGTTCGGGCTGCTGTCTGTGCTGTTGCCCCGGCATGGTTAGGACAATGCTGGAATCAAGGGCTCTGGCTCCCCACAGTCCAACTGCAAGCCCAGGATATCAAAATGGACTGATTTCCCCAGGGACACGGACATGTTTTCATAATTCTGACATTCTCCTTTCATCCTACGTCTCTGATAGAGCCAGGATGTTAATCAAATCCTTTCCTGTGCATATCCACACTCCCACCTTTGCTTTTCAGGGCAGTGGAGATGGACACTGGGGAGGAACAGGGGTAAGACTGTGAGAGGACTGCAGCTAGGTGACAAAACTGAGAATCTGAAGAGGGGGCTCTGTCTTCCCAGTCCTAATCCTGTGGAAAGTTCACGGACTGCCAGAGCTGAAGGGCCCTTCGTCCCCAAGCCATGGCTTCCAAACAGTACTCCTCCAACTGGACATGGCGTGAAGGGACCAGCAACCTGCCCCAGTCTTGAGTCTGGCCTTCCACATTGGAGGCCATCTGAAAAGCTATCTGCCACTGGTGAAGAGTCCCAGATGTACTGACTTGGCGAAGCCATTCCTCTCAGGCCACAGAGCCCCCTGGACAGAGGGGAGGGGGAGAGTCCAGTGAGCTGGGCAAGAGCCTGGCCTGGACCCAGAGCACCTGATTCCTAGTTTAATTTCCTCTCCTTCACTGGCCCCCGTGGCTCCCCACTCCCGACTACCTCTCACCAAATTCAAAATTCAGAGCATGAGGCCTGGAAGGGACCAAGCAGGTGACTCACTGCACACCTCCTCCTGCCTGACATCTAGCTGCTCTCACAGCAAAGGCTCAGCCGGCCTTAACTTGGACCCACACAGCCACCGAGAGTTCACTGCCTCTTGTGGCCCCTCTTGTCTTTGCGTAGCTCTGTTACACAAGTCTTCCTCCCATTGTTCCCCAAACTGCCTGCTGCTCAACTTCCTCCATCTGCCTCTGGGGCCCCATGAGGCACAACTGTTCCCGTCTCCGGAATAGAGCGCTTTAGACGCCAATAGTGGCAACCACAACCTTCCTCCTTAGAAAAGATTTTGACTAGCCCTTCCCACTCAACTGCCACCTCATGGGCTGTTGCTACTAACAGCCAAAATTCTTCACTGCTTTCCTAGTCACATAACATTTTCATCTTCTTGTTCCTCATGAGAACCCTGTCCAATATGCACGGTAAGAATCCTATCGGTCCATAACAGCAGCATCCGACAGAAGTGCCGGGATTTGCTCAAGATCCCATAGCACAGCTGGACTCCAAAATTTCCCGTCTTCCTTGGAGAATGCTCGGGTGCTGCGTCTCAGTAACTATGGGGCTTTCATGCTCTCATCTAGCAGGTGTCCCTGGTGCTTCCCTTAAGGGCCCATCCAACCTTGCAAGCCCCTAATTGGAGTGACATTGAAAAGAGTGTCTGGCTCCTGTGGCTGTGATATTTAAATCATCCGAGCCCTTCGTGGGCGGGAAGGGAGGTGACTACATGGCTCTGATCGCCTGGGACCCAGAGTCTGTGAGTATCCATTCCCCTTCCTTAATCATGTGAGCCCCAGTGATTGAATTCCATGTGGAGAGCTGGGCCTCTGATGTCTGACCTTCAAATATAGGGCAGCTCTGGCTGGCGGGAGGCAGCTGGAGCCGCTTACTCATAATGCCAGCTGACTCATTTTTTTTCATTTGCTCAGCCAATTGGTGGCTGAATTAATTAAGTGATACAGCCAGAATGAACGCTACAGGCTTCACTGTGCCAGCCTTAGCATCCTCCTGTTTTGGACCCTTTACATGGATGCAGAGAATGGGGAAGCAATAACTTGGGACTTAGGATGGACTGGGTTTGAATCCCAGATTTGTGACAGCAGCTTGGTTGCATGGTTTTAGACAAGTCCCCTCCCTGACACGAGCTTCAGTTTGCTGGTCTTCACAGTGAAAGGATTGGATTCGTGCAGGGCAAGGGGGCACTTTTCAGGGTGCTGATCTTCAGAGCCTTGTGCAAGAAACGAGCTAGATACACGATAAACACAGACACCAAGGTTGCAAGCTGATGGCCTGAGAGCGACATCTGTTCCATGGATGTGTTTTATTTAATGAGCATACTACTATGCAGGGATATATTTTTACTGGGAATGTGTTGAAATGGGAAATACGTGCTTAGTTTGGCCTCACCCCCAGCATTCCCTACTTTCCTATACCTAGTCTCTTTTGGGACCAGTCTGGCCTCTGAGACAATTGGGCGTGCAACCCCCGGGACTGGTTGAGTCATTTTCTATGGGCAGGATAATAGCAGGGAAGACAACAATAGCCACTCGTTTTATGCTTCCATTTTTTCCATCCATCCAAGTGTTTGGTGTGATGCTAGAGTCTCCAGGCAATTTCACAAAGCCTCCAGTTCCTTATTCTCCATCCACAGAGAATTGTGGTGAGGCTCAAATTGGCCACGTGTGGCAGGGATTAAATGCATTCTTCTAGAAACTGCTTGCCAATGTGATTGCATTTTAGACAGGAAAGCTCAATTCACCTTAGGGGATGGCTGTTTTGTTTGCGAAAACACCATCGGATCTTTGTTATCTAAAGGCAAAGCCTAGGGCTTGGTTTTGAGGAGTGGGGGGATGATGGTAAAGGTTGTGATGGATGAATGGAAACAAAACTGCTTCACGTAATAAAGCAAAATTAGGTCATGCTTTGGTAGAGACTTTATAAAGTTAACTGGTTCCAGATTTCTTGAAAGCTCAAAAACAAGATGGGGTGGGACACTTAAGACATGGGAGAGAAGGCGTAAGAAAAGGCTTTTGTCCTCAAACAGGAATGAACCTGAGCAGCACGGACCAAGGGAGATACAGTCAGTGAGTAATTCTCCAAAATGTGAAGTTGACAAATGTCAACACACTACATCAGAAATCACCAAATTATGGGTCAAATCCAGCCCATTGCTCATTTTTTTCTACTGCCTACAAGGTAACAATGCCTTTTATATTTGTAAATGGTTGGGGAAAAAACAGGATTTTTTGTGACATGTGAAAATGATATAAAATTTGATTTTCAGTGTCCATAAAGTTTTCTTGGCACACAGCCACACTCATTTGTTTATATATTGTTTACAGCTGATTTTGGACTACAATCACACACTCCAGGAACCATGGCAGATACTGTGTGCTGCTGCCCAGTGTACAATCACCTCAGTAAATGTGCTTAGAGCCCTTACAGGAGGAATAAGGGACTCATCACCCTATAAACTTGCTATGGCATCTTGGGATCATTCCTCCCCAGAGCCTCCTCTTCTGTCAGTGGGTTCCAGGTATGAAAACTGGTCAGATCTATAAGCTGAAAAACATGCATGCTCTTTATTGGGGCAGCCACCCATCCTCAGCCTCTTGTTCCTGTTCTGGTCTGCTGGTTGTAGGTTCCAGGCAGCACCCTGGTTGGCTGACTGTTTTGCCCCTAGGAATGCCGACTTTGCTTGGACGGCTTTAAGAAGATGCTGTAGACTGGGTGACTTAACAGACATTTCTTTCTCACAGTTCTGGGGTGGGAAGTCCAAGATCAAGGTGCCAACTGGTTTGGTTCCTGATGAGAGCCCTCTTCCTGTCTTACAGATAGCTGTCTTCTTGTTGTATTGTCACACATCCGGGGGCAGGAGGAGGAAGGGAGCTGCTCTACTCTGAGATCCCATCATGGAAGCTTCACCTTCTTGACCTTACCTAAATCTCATTACCTCCGAAAGGCCCCACATCCTAATACCATCACTTTGGGAGTTCAGGTTTCAACATGTGAATTTGAGGAGAAAACAAACATAAAGTCCATAAAACATGTCTTGCTCTCTTAACATCTCCACAACTTATAGAGGATCAATCCCACTTAGCTGCTTCTCCCACTTGGCTGATTGCTGCCGTATTGGGGCCCTTCCTTCCCATGGCATGGTATTCAGGGCAGGCGTGGGAACAGCACAGACACCTGGCCTCTGTTACTTCAGGAGCCACGGTCCCCATGGCTATCTACAAACCTAGCCTTGTGACCACCTTTCCTACTATTAGCTCTGGCTGGCAGAGGAGAACCACCCTACTTCTCAGCACAAACGTGATGGTTTGGTGAATGCCAAGTCCTTGGGTCTCCCATGGAACAGAATCCTCTGGTGGGTCTTCTGGGCTCACATGAGATATCCATTCCAGCACGCCCACTTCCCTGAGCCCTCTTATTCCTCCTCTACCATCTCCCATGGCACCTCAGACATTTCCACTTTGCTCAGGGTAGTCACCACTATTGCTAGGCATTTTTCCTAATATAAGATTTTATTTGTTTGAGAGAGAGCGAGAGAGTAGGGGGGAGGGGCAGAGGGAGATGGAGAGGGAGTCTTAAGCTGACTTCATGCTGGGCACAGAGCCTGAGGTGGGGCTCAATCTCCTGACCCCGAGATCATGACCTTGAGATCACAACTTGAGCTAAAACCAAAAGTTAGATACTTAACTGACTGTGCCACCCAGTTTCCCCTATTGCCAAGCTTTTTTTTTTTTTAAGATTTTATTTATTTGACTGAGAGAGAGATCACAAGTAAGCAGAGAGGCAGGCAGAGAGAGAGGAGGAAGCAGACTCCTCGATGAGCAGAGAGCCCTATCCGGTCCCCAGTATGCGGGCCTGGATCCCAGGACCCTGAGATCATGACCTGAGCCAAAAACAGAGGCTTTAACCCTCTGAATCACCCAAGCGCCCAATTGCGAAGCTTTTAAGAGCTGCCCCGGCAGTGGCTTTGCCCCTAATCCTAGAGTCCTTGCCACAGTGTGAAATCTTAGTATCCTGAAAAAGTGCCCCAAGTCAATAAACTCCCTCTTAGTCAGTTTCATGTTCCAGCCTCCTTGTCAAGCACCCTCAAAATCCAATCCCAGGGCTACCCCCTTGGCTTCCCCTGGAATGTGCTAGCTAATTTTTCTACTTCCTGCTTGCAACTCACTATGTCCCAGAACAAGTTATGTTGGGATTTAACCCTAGTTATCAACATGGCAGCCTCCTGACCAAGCAGGGGTAGCTCCTGAGGACAGGGCTCCTGTTTCCTCAGGATTAGGGGTAGAAAGTAAAAGTTTACCTGAAAAGAAGTGCTAGCTCCTACCCACCTCTGTCAGTTCTGGTAGTCAGGTATGTCAACAGTCAAAACTCCTGAAGTCTCCACCCATGTTTCAAAGTCTGAGGTTTTTCTAGCCAGGACCTTTAGTACCACAGACTGAAGTTGGCTGAGCATTTAAACATCCATAGCCCTCCACAGCTCTATATAAAAGTCCTGACTGCTTTGCAAAGATAAGAATTTCTTTGTAGTATGCCAAGGAGAGCTCGGGCTCTCACACTTAACCTTTAACTGTTGTTAACTGCCCACAGTTTCTTATGATCTTTGTGCAGGTCCCCAAGTCACTTTCTGTGAAATCTTCAGTAGTTGGGTTACCACCTTGGGCCAAGGACTATCATGAGTCCCAAATGCCACTTGGGATGGGTCCTCCTGACACAGCCAGCCAGGGAGTGAGCCAGGCCTCAAACCCCATCATCTTACTGCCTGTTTTCTCATATCCACCTCTGGTAGTTCAAGTCTTCTAAGAAGTAGATACCAACACAGGGTTCAATGTGCAAGGGAATTATTAGAAGAAGCACCTAAGAAGGACAAAAGGGGATGGAGTAGGGAGTAGGCAGAGGCTGCAGACTGTGACACAGGTCTGCTGCCTATGGAAGGAGAGAGAGGGGAGGAGGATTATCAGAAAGGAAGAGTGTCAGATTCCAACGCAGTTCTGAGAAGGTCTTGGCCAGTACCATGGGGAGCTCCCAAGCAAAGATTAGAGGTGTCCCATGTTGGGAAGAAAGGGGTACCAGTATCCTGTGTAGGTTCAGTCAGTGGCTTAGAAAAAGCCCTGGGGAAATGTGGCCTCAGCATGAACACCATGATGTATTCAAAGGTGGGACAATGGAGACAGTCAGCCACCTGTGCCCTACCAAAAAATTCTCTTACCAAAGGCATGGGGTCAGATAGGATCCAACTGAGCATTATTTTAAATTGTGTTACAAGTGCTATCCCTGTCAGAAAGGAAAAGGGAAAAAAATAGGGAATTCATTTAGATATTGAATAACTGATTCAATGGATGAAAGTAGGTGCAACATTATTGGTGGGTGCGGGGTGTGTAGGTTGCAGACTCTGATCAGTTAAATAATTTAGGTAATGATATAACTTGCACTTAAGGGACCTGGGTTATGAGTACAACTCCATTTGAACAGTATGGGCTTGGAATCCCCGGGTAACACATTAAAAAGTACGTAAGAGGTATACCACCCAGGACAATTATGTTTCTAAGTCTCCAGTGCCAGCCACAACCTCTGGACAACAAGCAATGGCCTTCCTCTGAGGTGGTAACTGCAGCATAGCCATGAATGAATGGTTGAAATAAGTATTCCTGGAGTGGAGACCTCAATTCTCTTGGGATGGGAAAGCAGTTCCCTTTGTGAAAAAGAGTCCTTTTGGCCTCTGGAAGGTATCAATAAAATACAGAAAGAATGAAGTCCATTAAACCCATAATATTAATACATTTGTATTTAAACTTAGGGATAATCTGTGCATATTTGCCGAGTTTGTGATTTGTTAAGAGAATTTGGCATATCTGAGATTACACTGTAAGTATGTAATTGAGTAATTGATTTTAGACTTGTGATTTTTAAATTAAAAGTTGTAAGAGAATTTGATTAGTTTTATAAACAGTATTGGAATGTTTATGAGAAGCTGAGATTCACCATATTTAGGATTTTGACTTACTAAATTCACAAGAGTAATTTAGGTGCTTAGAAAGGTTTTGCTTATTAGATCAGGCCCATGAAGTGCTCTGAGCAAAAAAAAAAAAGAATGTATCAAATTTATGAGCACACTTCAAAAGGCTTAAAGAAATCAAATAAAATAAATTATAAATGAGACTATTTAAGGGAATTTTGATTTACAATGAGGACAATAAAGTTTGAAAATAAACTTAAGGGGTGCCTGGGTGGCTCAGTTGGTTAAGCAACTGCCTTCGGCTCAGGTCATGATCCCGGAGACCCAGGATCGAGTCCTGCATCGGGCTCCCTGCTCTGCGGGAAGCCTGCTTCTCCCTCTCTCACTCCCCCTGCTTGTGTTCCCTCTCTAACTGTGTGTCTCTGCCAAATAAATAAATAAAATATTTTTTAAAAAAAGAAAAGAAAAGAAACTTAAAGGCTTAGGTTTTAAAATCTGTCATTTTTCTGCATCAAAAAAATTACCCTGGTCATCAAGAAATTCTTCTGACACTATGCCTAAAAGGAATCCATCATTGTTCTCCACCCCAAACATTAGTTCCTGAGTGGAAAGCAGCACTATATGCACTCAGGTGCCGGGATGAGGGTCCTGGGAGCACCTTGCCCTTCCTTCCTTCCTCTGCACATCTAAATAGCTCCCTACTACTTACACCTCCTTCAGGGCCTGGGATCTACCCTCCTGTTTCCCCTTACCCCTCAGGCTTCATTCCCCCAGGCTACTCATCTGCCTCAGGGGGCCTCCCTCCCTCTGGTCTCCTCCCCTCTTTCTTTTCTTTTAAGAATAGCAAAAACACTGCGAAGAGAAGTAGGGAGACCCAGCCTACCTGGCTCTGGCTACCTTTAGGTCTGCTGCCCCCTCGGCAGCCCCAGAAGTCTATGGAGAGATGTTCTCGGAGCATCTTGCCCCTGGGTAGCAGATGGTCCTTCCAGATCTGAGTTACAGCTTGCTGTTTAAAATGGCAATATGTCTCCATGAGCCCAGGTATTGAAGACTACTGTTGATGGGCACTAGCTGAGATGTGTGCTTAGGAGAGGTGCAGCCTCCTCTCTGCCCATCTGCTTCTGCTGCACCTCTGAGTCGGGGTAGAAGCCTTGGAGAGTTTGAGGGTGACAACAGCCACCTTCTCTGGGCCCTCCCACTGCTGATCACTTTCCTCTAAGGATCCTGTCATCTGACTTAACTCTGAACTCTTAGAACAGAGTTGAAGCAGAGCCCTATTCCTGTCTCCCTTAAGGCAGAAATGGGCAATGACTGGAGGCCAAAGAAGCAAGGAAAGGACTCTACCTTTGTAGCAAGAGCATGGGAGCGGAGCTTGGGCTTTCTTTGTGAGCCTGAACAAACCATCTCCCTTTCTGGACCTGGTTTCCCTGTCCCCCTATAAAGTGCTGGAGACCCCTTTCCCTCGCAAAGCCACTTGTAGGTATTTGTCTGAAGAATGTACTCTCACAGGTGCACAAAGAGACCCAAATAACGGCAACCTTGCTAATAACAGTAAACGATGTCCATTTCAATGTCAGGCAACTGAAGCATCCTTGAATAAATCACAGTATACACGGGGACTGTGTCTGTCAGAGTAGAGTCAAAAAGTAGAATTTTCTCTAGTCATTTTCCTCCCACAACATTCTGTCAAATATATAGGAAAATTGAAAAAACTGTAAAGCGAGAGGCGCCTGGGCGGCTCAGTCAGTTCAGCAACCAACTCTTGATTTTCACTCAGGTCATGATCTCAGGGTTGTGAGATTGAGCCCTGAATTGGGCTCTGTGCTTGGCAGGGAGTCTGCTTGCAATTCTCTCCTTCTCCCTCTGCCACTCCTCTACCCAACCTGTACATGTGCTCTCTCTCTAAAATAAATACATTTTTAAAATTTTTTTTAAAGATTTTATTTATTTGACAGAGGGAAACACAGCTAGAGAGGGAACACAAGCAGGGGGAGTGAGAGAGGGAGAAGCAGGCTTCCTGCCAAGCAGAGAGCCCGATGTGGGGCTCGATCCTGGGTCTCCGGGATCATGACCTGAGCTGAAGGCAGACACTTAACCGACTGAGCCACCCAGGCGCCCCTAAAATAAATAAATTTTTAAAAAGATCTTGGGTGCCTGGGTGGCTCAGTGGGTTAAAGCCTCTGCCTTCGGCTCAGGTCATGATCTCAGGGTCCTGGAATCGAGGCCTGCATCAGGCTCCCTGCTCAGCGGGGAGCCTGCTTCCTCCTCTCTCTCTGCCTGCCTCTCTGCCTACTTGTGGTCTCTCTCTCTCTGTCAAATAAATAAATAAAATCTTAAAAAAAAAATAAAATAAAAAGATCTAAAAAAAATTGTAACATGAATACTCATCTACCCACTAAAATGAACATTTGGCCTTAGTTGTTTTTATCATATATATCTATGTCTCCATCCATCTGTCTATTCATCTTATTTTTTGATGTATTTCAAAATAAGGTGCAAACAGCAATATGCTTTACCCACAGACACTTCAACACATATATCATTAACTAAAGTTCCATATTTGTTTACAGGTTTTTTAAGGTAAATTTTCAGGTAATCAGCTATATTAATCTTCAGTCTTCTATTCAAGGGTTTTGCCAAATTCATCCACCTGTGTAATCCAAACCCACATCAAGATATACAACATTAACATAACAGATATCTTTGTTCCCAAAACTTCCAGACTCCCCATGCTAACTGATAGGATGCAAATTACTTCTCTTTCCCCCAGTCAGTCCCCACTGCTTCCATCTCCACCTATAAACACTGTTCTGAATTTTTTCCAGTAGAACTTAGTTTTTCTGTTCTAGAACATTCTATAAATAGAGTCCTGCTAGGCAGTCTCTTTCAGCCTAATGTTTTCAAGACCCAACCCGTGTTATGCATTGTGATCTGTTTCTTCTTTTTCTCAAGTAGTACTGTATTTATGATATGGATAATCCACTGTTTGCAGGTCCACTGTCCTATGGATGAACACTTGGGATATTTCTAGTTTTTGTCTATTTGTGAATAAAGCTACTAGGAATTTTTTAAAAAAACACTTATTTGTTGGGACACCTAGGTGGCTCAGTCATTGGGCGTCTGCCTTTGCCTGGGTCATGATCCTGGAGTCCTGGGACTGGGCCCCTGCTCAGCAGGAAGCCTGCTTCTCCCTCTCTCACTCCCTCTGCTTGTGTTCCCTCTCTAGCTGTGTTTCTCTCTGTCAAATAAATAAATAAAATATTTTAAAAAATACTTATTTGTTCATTTTAGAGAGAGAGAGAGAGAGAGAGAGAAGATGAGCAGGAGGGGTAGAAGCAGAGGAAGAGAGAATCTCAAGCAGACTCCACACTGAGTGCAGAGCCTGAAGTGGAGCTGACTCTCACAACCCTGAGATCATGACCTGAACTGAAACCAAGAGTCAGATGCTCAACCAATTGCACCACTCAGGCATCCCTGCTATAATTTGTTTTTTAAACAAGTCTTTTTGAGGAACTGAGGTGACTCTGTCATTAAGCATCTGCCTTTGGCTCCGGTCATGATCCCGGGATCAAGCCCCGCATTGGGCTCCCTGCTCGGCTAGAAGCCTGCTCCTCTCTCTCCCACTCCCCCTCTTGTGTTCCCTCTCTCACTGTCTCTCTGTGTCAAATAAATAAATATCTTTAAAAAAATAAAAAAAATAAAGCAAGTCTTTTCGAGGTCATATGTTTTCATTTGCCTTAGGCGAATACCTAAGACTGGACTTGCTAGTTTATAGGGTAGGTTAATGTTCAGATTTATAAGAAAGACCCAGGGCATTACCTGCACCCAGACCCCACCATAATCAGGCCTGTGTCCCTTCCCATCCTTTGTCCCATTGCAGGTGATGGCCTGCTGATACCATCGCCCTCCCTCTGTGGCAAATTTTCTCATAAGGGACCTCCTCCCAATTCATCCTTGTCATCTGGCCTTAGCCTGGACCTCTCCAAGTATGCTTCAGTGAATGGAACACTCAAGGGGAAGGGCTAGGTCTCTAACCATTTTGTTCCAGGAGCCCCAGCTTCCTATAAATGTCCCTATCTCTCCCCTAGGAAACTCTAGGCTCCCCATGCTAACTGGCAGAACCCAAATCAGGCACTAATATCGGCCTGTAAACTGATTCTAGGCCCCCAGGGAGCCCAAATGTTCCATCAGTAGGGCTAACTACCCACGGCCACCAGACTGCATTCTTCTCAGACCCATTCCAAACCAATTCCCTGGCCCCAACTCCCTACAATGACTGCAAGGGGTCGCCAAGAGATCACCAGTGCTCTCCGGCCTGGGGAGGGTCAGCCTTCACCTGAGCATATTACAGCACAGACATCAAACACAGACACCCAGATTCCAGTCCTGACTCTCTCCTCCTCCACGCATTTCTTATTGCATCTATAATTATTTTATTAGTGAGAAATTTCAAATACATTGTAAAACGGAGAGAGGGGCTCTCTGAGCTGAGCTGAGCTCCTTCTCTTCAAGACAACCTGAGTTTCATGCTGTAGATGAGATACCCCCATCTGAGCCTTAGGTTTCTCATCTGTAAAGAGCCATCGGCAAGCCTCTGGAGGGTGGGGAAGCCCAGGTGAAAAGAAGCCCCTCCCATCACTGAGGGCTTTCCACTCACCCCTGAATTTGTGCCAGATTCACAGTCATCATCAGAATCCTCACTTGGGCTTTGGGAAGAGGGTGGCCACTCAGGAATCATGAACCTCCTTTACAGAGGAATAAATTGAGCTGAAAGTGCAGGATCTTCCTGTCACGTCCCCAGGCAGGGACTCTCTATGTGCTTGTCCAGCTGTTGAACACAGTAATTCACAGTGAACTCTCACCTGTGGAGGGGGTCACCCAGACCGTGGCAGGGTGTGCTGTGGGTCTCTGTAGACCTGTTCCTCCATGGTACACAGTGCCACTCTGATGGCTAAAAGCCTGGGTTTGGGACCCAGACTGCCTGGGTTCCCGTCCTGATTTTGTACTTAATGTTAGGCAAGCTACCTAACCTCATTGTGCTTCGGTTTCTTCATCTGGAAATGAGTATTCTGAGAGGCCTTATGCTGTTAACAATGAAGCATTATTATTATTGTAAGGCACTGTTGAGAACCAAAGGTACATAGGTAAAACACTGGTAAACACAGGTAAAACAGAATACCTGATAACAGGTGTTCCATTAACATTAGTTATCACGAGGTCTCCTCTTTGTCCGGGGGGGGGGGGGGGGCTGTGTCCCTGCGTCTGGTGCCTCTCTGTACCTCCCCCTTTCTCCTCCCTGCCCTTCACATACACAGCTGGTCCAAGGATGCAAAGTGTTCAGAAACTGACTGCTGAACGAACAAATGCATGAATGCATTTAGGTCACTGAAAGCCTTGCAAGACTTGAGAAGAGGCAAGTCTGGCTGGAGGTGGGGCACACTACCCCTGCCTGCAGCCACATGAACGAGCATTTCCCAAACCCTTCCAGGTCACCCTGACCCAGGCAGGGAGTGCCGCGGGCCTCTGTGGACCTGTTCCTCCATGCTTCGCCATGCCGCTCTCACTGCCAGCCCCGGAAATCCCTCTCTTTGTTTCCCAAGTCAGACCTCAGCCAGGACACTTTTCAGTTAATGAAGCCCACAGAGACGGTGGAAGCTGCAACACACAGCCTCCCCCCCGGAGTGGTCCGGGGAGAGCAGTTTGCAGGGGCACTGCACAACGGAGTGGAGCAAGGCTGGCAGACACATCCCAAGTCCTGAGTCACGGCTGGAGGGGCCTTTGCAGTCTCCCCACAGCTGCCTCCTTGTATGGAGAGAGGTGAGACAGGCTCAGAGGCCCCTGTCATGGGGAGTCAGGGCCCAGCCAGGCCCAGAACCTAGTGCTGTTAACATCATGCTCTCCCCACAGGACACAGTGGGTCTCACACTTGAGTGGGCATTACAGTCACCTGGAGGGCTTGTTTAATTAACGATTGACAGGCCCCACTCCCAAGTCTGGAGTAAGGCCTGAGCATTTGCATTTTAACAAGCTCCAAGATGATGCCGAAGCTGCTGGCTGGGGACCACATTTTGAAAACCAGTTTTAGGAAACTGCCTTGTGCCTAGGAAGAGGCAATGGAGCCTGAGAATATGGTGCTGAAGAAGCAGAGATAGCAACTGCCTTCTGGTACAAAATAGGACAGAATCTTAAAAAACTCAAAGGTCCTAAGGTGGGCGATCTCAAGGGAGGGTAGCATGAGGATGGTCAGGGTCCTAGGCACGTTCTGACTGGAGCAAGGCAAGGTGACCAGGGAGCAAAACTTAAGGAGACACTCCCTCTCAGGTTCATGCAAGCACAGGATCGACAGCTTGAGAGGGACTGTCTCTTAGCTTCTCCCTGGTCCCAGCTCTGCCCCTGTTGTCCAGATAATAGCCCAGCAGCAGTGCCACCCCTGTTTTAAGAAGCCCGTTTAAAGGCGTAGGCCGGGAAGGTGTGTGTGTGTGTGTGTGTGTGTGTGTGTGTGTGTGTGTGTGTGTGTGTAAGAGAAAGATAAGACCAGGGAAGGTAAGGCGGCAGAGAAAGGGCTCTGCGGGAGCATACAGCACTGCACAGGCTCCTTGTTAATTCAAGGGTGCCTCCTGGACGAGCAGCATTACCTGATGGGGAGCTTTAAAAAATTCTGAAGCTCAAGCCACACTCCAGAAACTGCATTTTAACAAGATCCCCAACTGACATAGCCCAGAAACACTGGGGCTCACCTGGGAGTTTTTAAAAATACTGATGGCTGAGTCCTGCTACCAGAGACTTTGCTATAACCCTCCTGGATTCTGCATGGGCACTGAGGTTTGGAAATCTGCCAGGTGGTCTGAAGGCTACTGATGTAGACAGCATCACAGGTCTTTAGAATTACTGCTGAAGGCAACATACATAAAACTCATATGGCATTTTAGCGTCTGGGGCACTAGTTCTAATCCTGATTCTGCCACTAACCAGCTAAAGGGCCTTGGTTGGGTCACGTTCTCTCTCAATTCCCTCAAAGTCAATGGGAGTATTAACAACCTCTCTGAACCAAAACATGTGTGATTGTTAGAGTTCAAAGTGTCTTGCTTAACATTTAGGTCACATAACCTCAATTTTACCATTAAGCAAGCTGAAGGCTTCTCTGGGCATCCGTCTCTCCACTTACTAAATTGGACATTGGCCACTAAGGACCCTTCTTCAAAACACGTGCATGTTTCTGCCTTTGCAGAATAGTTCCTTCTGGCAGCGATACCTGCTCTTTCTTCCTCAGTTCAGGGCTCTCCTTCCTCCTCCAGGCATGGCTCAGGGTGGTCTCTTCCCGGACTCTCCACCCTCACCTACTCAAACTTTGTGCTTCAGCTCGGACTTTACTTCTTAAAGGGATCCTTCTCCAACCATCCCTTCCCAAGTCTTAATCTCATCAAGTCCAGGTTAGGTGCCCTACAGTACACGAACTTCCCCACCCCTTCCTGCCCTTCATCACAGGAGATATAGATAATATATTTATTATCTATAGGCTATAGGAGCCCACTGTAGGACTTGAACTCATGACCATGAGATCAAGACCTGAGCCAAGATCAACAGTTAGATAGACACTTCATCAACTGAGCCACTCAGGTGCCCCTGACACAGGATATTCCAATTGTCTAAATAGTTGTCTGATTTCCAGCTGCACTGTGAGAGCCTTGTGGGCACCCTTCATATCCACCTTGTATCCCCAGTAGGTGTTCACCAGATATGTGTAGAACAATGAATGTGTGACAGCAGGAGGTTGTGATCAACATTTCTATTGCTAATTCTTGCCCCAAACTTGTGGCCTCTACCAATTTAATTCAACTCAAAGTTTAGAAGGGAACTGAAGCGGGAGAAGACCTCGTTAATTTAGGTCTCTTCCCTCCTGGCATTATCCTCAATTATCTAACGGCTGGAGGAACATAGTTTTCTGGATGGCTAAAGGTCAACTGAGTTAGAGTCCTAGGCAGAGCTCGGTCACAGTATCTCCCAGATGCACCACAGTTTACGAAGCTTTCCCATATGCCGTCTCCCCATTGGGAGGATGGCGGTGCAGGAATTACTTTCATCATGCTTGAACCTGAACTGACAAGGGGTAGGCCTCCCAACTATGTTGTTCACTAAGGTTTCCTCAGCACATTGTCATTGCTCAATCAGTATTTGTTCTGTGAAGCAATCTCTTGTCTCGCAGATAAAGGAAAGGGAGGCTTAGGAAGGCCAGGTTGTTTCTCCCACGTTTACAAAGCTGGAGATTCAGAACTGAGGGACCCCCTAGGCGTGCAATAGCTGACCTAGTGCAGAATCTATGCTCTGAAATATGCCAACTCTCTACACCTCTCTGCTTACTGACCATATCTTGTCAAGGGATGGGGTGATGGTGTTTATTAAGCCTGGCAGAAGCCTGGGGGTGCATTTCCCACAGCCCAGTGTTTTCTGTCTTTGGCCTCTGTGGGTTCGCCAGTGTGCAAGCCTGACGGAGTGTGCCCAGTGGGAATGGGCAGTTGGGAAATATATGCAGTTGGGAAACTCTGAGTCCTTAAACACCATCAAGGAGCTCAGATCTGTTTTCAAAACAAATTCAAAAAGTAATTTTCTTGCTATATATAGTCCTTGTAAAAAATGGAAGCAGGCAAAAGAAATTAAAATCACTTTTAATCACATTGCCCAAAGATAACTAATGTTTTCTATGTAACTGTTTTTATAAAATGTCTTCATAGTCATTCCTTTGTACCATTTCCACACTTGTTACTTTGTGCACAGTTTCCATGTCATTCCATATTTTTCCTCAGCTGTAGCTCTAATTTTTGGAGGGGTCATGGACCCCACAAAGATTCAATGGAAACACAGCTTCTGTCCCCAGAAAAGGCACAGCCCCAAATACACACCGGTCATGTGGTCAGGCAGAAGGTCAGGCCCAAAGTTGCCAGTTCTTTGGATGTTTCTAACAAGCTGGAAATCCATTTCTCATGTGAAATCTTCTGGTTTCCAAAGTTGGCCACAAATATGAAATATCAAAAATAAAAACAAAACAAAACTACGAACTCATGAGAGGCCTCCGTCTATTCTGAGGCAACCTATTGAAACCTCTGGACAAGACCAATGTGTAGGGCTTATGATCCACCCAACTTGAGTTTTCAGCCTTGATAAGCCCTCTTACACAGCCAAACCCCGCTCTTTACTTCCCACTTCCGCTCCTCAGCTCATGCCACTTCATACGGGAAACACCTGCCCCAAGCCCCCCCTCTGCCACCGGCATTGTCCAAATCCCACTGGAACATGTGCAAAGCATTACGGGTGCACCTCAACACCTACCACGGTCCCTCTGTTCCTAGCTCCTTGCGGCACCGTCTCCAGTCCTCTGCTGCACTGGGAACCCCTAGGGATGGCACCATTTGAGCCATCTCTGTGCCCCCCACCACAGGGTCCCCCACTGCAGGGCCCCCAGAGAGCCAGGCCAGAGCATATTCTCAAGAAACACTAGCATGGGTGAGAGAATGGGCAGCATCTATCCCTGCTCAAGTGAATTCCTCAGTCGGAGCAGAAGGATGGATAATTACAGCCTGGCTTTAGCAATCTGCTATGCATTCACCCCTCAGGGTGTGTGAATTGCTGTGATTCTTATCAAGGGGAGAGTGAGAGGGACTCTTAAAGGGAAAGTTAAAGGAAGGAAGAGAAAGGAAGAAAAGCCCAGGTAGCTCTAGAGCCAGCCTGTATTGACCTTTGAGTCACAGAAGAAAGGAGACAGAGCCAGGCTGGCCCAGGAATGCCCTGGTGTGACACAGGGTAGGTGTCTTTGCCCTTTCTGAACGGTAATGGGCAGAACCAGATCACTTCCTAGGGCCCTTCCTTTTGTATAATCTCAGATAATAAGATCTGTGTGGCAGTCAAGGGGATTTTTTATGTTAACAAAATCTGGGGGTTATAGAGGCTGACTTTTCTGGTGGTCTCTCTCTGATGAGGCTCCAATAGGGAAAGGGTAAGGCCAGGAGATGCTGCCCAGAGCCGACTAGAACAGCTGCCTCTACTCTGCCTGGAGGCAATTGCTTGGTGAAGTCCTATGGGTCTCAAAATGCCTCTGGGCCAATGGAGATCTGACCACTGGGCAGACCTTGAGACTCTTCTAGGACAGTGAGAAGCAAGGCGGAGACAGTCAGTACCTGCAGGACCTTGAACAGGCCACTAAAACTCCTTGAGCCTCAGTTTCTTCATGAGCAAGATATACAGCAAAAACAATAAATCTAACTCCGAGTAGTTGAGATTATAGCAATTAAAAATCCAGCACAGACCCTGACACATGGCAAGTGCCTAGTAAATGTCAGTTCTCATGAGCCTCACTTTGATATGAATAGGTCAGCCTTTGGACACAGACTGAGGCAGTTCTGCAGACTCCAAGAACTATTGCGGTTCCCCCCCCAACAAAGATTTTTTTTATTTATTCATTTTAGGGCATGGGGAGAGAGAGAGAACACAAGAGGGAAGGGCAGAGAAAGAGAGAGTGAGAGAATCCTCAAGCAGACTCCCTGCTGAACAGGAAGCCTGACATGGAGCTCAATCCCAAGACCCCAAGAAAATGAGCCAAAATCAAGAGTCAACGCTCAACTGACTGAGTCACCCAGGCATCCCAAACTAGTTTTATCTTCAACTGGAAGACCCCAGCCCCACCCGGATAGAGCTTTAGAGGAAATCATCTCAGTAGGGCAAGTGAGCATAGGATAGTGAATGCAGGAGGGAGAATTTAAGAGAAGCTGGATCAGGTGGTTGAGGACCTGAAATACCTCACTGGATGTGAGATTTTGAGTCCCAGGGCACTCTGTCCAAGGAACTGTCTCAGTTATATGGAACCATCCCTAAGTGGGCAGGACCTGGGTTCCAGGGGTCGAAGACTAATGGGCAGAACCCAGACTCTAAGCAGAGTTCCCCAGCTGGCACTTCCCAATGGCAAGGACTGGTGACCCCATGAGGAGGGGCACTGGGTAGAATGAAGCTACAAATAGGGGAACTGAGGCCCACAGACACTAGGAGAAAGTGCTCAGGGGAAGGGCCAGAATTTGAGTTTCCAGAGCCCTTCCTGGGCACCCCTGACTCTCAGGGGAAGAAACCAGGACGCAGGATGGAATAACAGCTCCAGGCACACAGACCCAAGAGCTCAGAAAGAAGGAACTATCCCAAGTATGGGGTCAAACAACACCCAAGGAGGAACACTGCTAACCTATGCCATGGTGCTCCTTGCCTTCCAAACGGGCCCTTAGGGTAGCAGCACACTGACTTCAGTCTTAAAATTTAATTACTAGATTCCTGCCTACTTTTTGTTTTTTCATCAGTTTGTATGTTCAACATGCTTGTTTCCTTTCAGCATCTTCTTTGTCCCACTGCACTACTCGCTCAGCAGCTATGCCTTCAGATCATAAAGTAGTGCCTGGGTCATAGTAAAGTTTCAAAAAAATGCATGTTAACTGAAGGCGAGATCCTTTTATCTATGAGCATGTTCTCTGGCTAGGTCCTGTGCCAGGTGCTGGGAGTGCAGAGACACATCTCCCTCACCCTGGTTCACCACCCCCAGGGCTTAGCACCCTGCACCTGGCTCCCTTGATTGGGAGTCCTCGAGGGCAGACTCCCCATAGTATTCCATTCTCCAGGCACAGGGTTCAGCTCAGACCAGGAGCTCAGGGAACATGGGCTTAGGTGAGCAGAGAAGCAGATGTTCTGACCCCAAGGAAAAGACCTCGATGGAGGGCAGAGCTGCCAAAAGCTAGATCTGCTACCACCTGTTGGTGTCTGTCTCCATCCCCTGTGTCTCCGTCTCTGGATCTAGCATTCTTCTTTCCCCACTTCCTTTCCTCTCCCCCCGTGTCTGCCTCTAGTTCATAAACATGCTTACATTTTTTCCATGGGTTAGCTCAGAAATAAAAGTAAGCTCTCAGTCATTTGTGTATAACTAAGATGCTAAGTGACAATAATCAGCATGCAATGCAGTTGACAAGGGGAAAACCCCACATGGTGGAAATTCTCATTGACTAAAAATTGACTAAAACATCAACTCTTGACATTGATTTGCTAAATATGGCCCAGGTAACTCAGGCTTGATCTAAATAGTAGCCAATATAAGAAAAACTAAAATGGCAGTTATCATGAGTCAACTGAAAAAAAAACACAGCTGATCAATAAACAAATCTTGGTGAACAACAGCCTTGATTGAAACGATGTCAGTAAGACTGAGAAGAGATCAACAAAATTGAAGAGAAAAATGACCAAAGGAATCAATGAACTTTATGGTGCTTGCTTTGAAAAATATTTTTCCCATAAAAATTAATCAGTGTTGATATAATTCTTATGGAAATATTGGTAACAGCAGAGTTAAATGCTCAGGCCTGGGGTGCAGTGGGGATATGGATGGGTGGGCTTGGTTCACTTGTCTATTGTCTCTTACTACTTATTCTGAGCCCCCTGCCACCTGCCACGAGCTCAACCGGCCCTTCCTGATTTGTAATCATCACTGTCCTACCAGTGGTTTTTGTATTTCCAAAGGAGTTGAGTTTTTACACTAATCGCTGCCTCCTTAATCAATTAATGAGACTTAAAAGGCCATTTATCATTGGAAATTGCAACCGGAATCACCAGAGCACTACATCGGTCCACAGATGCTAAGGAATTGCATCGTACATTGATAATTGTACCCTAGCTTTAATGAGATTCTTATTAACATATACATTATTAATTAGACTATTAATGCAGATGTCATTTTGAGTCACACCAGGATTCCCGATGGCTCACATGGTTATTAAACCTCAGTAATTTGCAGGAGGAATTAATATTATATTAAAGGTTCTCTCCACTGTGTATTTTAAATTAAACGCTTGCTTTCGAATCTTACCCACAGCATCCACCTCCTACTTGTTAAAGAGGAGTAAGAGGGAAGCATTTCATTTTAATACCTGAGAGCTTCCAATTTGGCAAATAACTTTGGTGTGTATAAGTAGATAGGGAAGGAAAGAGTGGGGAGGAGAGAGGAAGGCCCTCCCTCCCCATTCCCCACACCGTGGGAGGAGCCTGCTGTTCTTTGATTAGCAAGGTTTCCTAATGCATCCAAAATAGAATATTCATTTTTTCTTATAATAAAACATCATTTATTTGCTATAATTTAGGAAATACACATAAGCAAAAAAGAGAACATTTTCAGCCCTCATTCTCTCTGTTCTTGGTAATTACACTCTGCACATTCTCATGTGCTATTTCATAGTGCTATTTCATAGCTATTTTCTCTATGCTTAAATAGACAGCCTTTTACACAAAGAGAATCATACTCTATACATCATTTAAAAACCTTCCTTTTTAACTTCATATTTTGTGAACACTTTTCTGTGTCAATAAGCATTCTAGAGTATCATTAACTGTCACATTATACTTACTAATCAACTTCATTCTTTTCAATGGCCATGGGATGCATCGACATGATTAGGCTCTAGTTCCCAGTTATTCAGTCAAACTCTGACCTAGATATTGTTATGAAGGTATTCTGTAGATGTAATTAAAGCCCATAATCAGCTAACTTTAAGGCAGATTATCCTAGATGATCTACACAGGTCTGATTCAGCCAACTGGAAACCTGAAGAGCAGAGCTGAAGCTACCCTGGAGAAGAAAGTTTGCCATTGGACAGCAGCCTCCACTCGTGCCCCAATTCCAGCCTGCCCTGCGGATTTCACTTACCTAGCCAGCCCCCACAGTTGTGTGAACCAATGCCTTGCAATTGATCTCCTAGTACATCTGCCACTTACTGGTGTTGTTTCTCTGGTGGAACCCTGATACAGGCTGCATAGGATTTTACTATATGGCTCTATCATAATTTATTTAACCAATCCCCCCAATGTTGGACATTGTGCTGGGTAGTCTTGCTGTCGACTTGGCACTATCACTCCTGTTTTAGACTGGTACTGCACTTCCCATCTACTGTTTCCTGAATGGTCCCAACAGTGGAGACTGCTGATGAGAGGAACCTATGAAAGTTTTGAGAGGGAGAAGCTAAAAGGAAGCCATGGTCAGCCATGATGACAGTGTCGCCAGGCAGTCTGCACAGCTACAGTGGCTTTGTAGATCTCTGCATGAGCTGCCCCTCCGCGGCCCCACGTTGGTAGCCAGATGCATGCAGCTTCTCCCCTTTTCCCACAAACTCATCCTTCCCACCTGTGCCACCTGTACCACCTACGCTTTGGATGGAAATGGTCAGCAACTGCTTCTTGAACACCTCAACTTTTCCCTCTAGAACCCGGCTCCCATGGCTACTCCCAGATTTGCATAAGCCCTAACTCCTATGTTAAATCCTCTTTTCCTGAAATACTTGTAAAGGCTCTGTGTTCCCGACTGAAACCACTAGTAGTTCAGGGGAATATCCCTGAAATGGGAATGTGAGATTCTTTCACTAATATTAGAATTAAGGATGTTAGTGACTCCATTGCTACAGCACGGTTGTCCATGGCACAAAGTGACAAAACATCTAATTACATGAAATTATCATTACTTGCATCTCAAGTTCTGCAAAGAGGGAGTCCGGTAGCCAAACAGCTGCTACAATAGAACATTATACCGGAAGTAAGGACTGCAAGGACAGGAGTTAGTCGACTACTTCTAATTATGCTAAAGGATCTGAAAACAAGAAAACGGTGAGCTCAGGCTTTACGTTCCCCTCATGGCCTGAGTAAGAAAAGATAAAGCTTGGGGCGCCTGGGTGGCTCAGTTGGTTAAGCGACTGCCTTCGGCTCATGATCCTGGAGACCCGGGATCGAGCCCCACATCGGGCTGCCTGCTTGGCGGGAAGCCTGCTTCTCCCTCTCTCACTCCCCCTGCTTGTGTTCCCTCTCTGCCTGTGTTTCAGTCTCAAATAAATAAATAAAATCTTTAAAAAAAAAAAAAAAGATAAAGCTTAAGTGACTGCCCTGAAAAACTCCTCAAGCTCACAGAATTTGCTGATCTGACCATGTTCGCATCACTGTGAAATAGCAGGCCCGATAGAAGAGTGGAATGGCCTTTTGAATACTAATTTTTGGCATCAGCTGGATAACAAACTTTTACGGGACTGGGGTATGTCCTACAGAATGGGGTATTGGGATACACACTCCAACTCAGTAACCAACATGTTACTCCACCGCCAGGAGGGGCTCATATCACCATTAGCCTTAAGGATGCACTAGTAATATTTTTGTTTCCATCCCCGTGTCTTTGCGTTCTCTGACATAGAAATCTTTGTTCCCGAGGAAAAACTGCTTCCATCAATGGACACACAATGCTCCATTCTGTACTCACCAGAGTGATTATTATACAATGGGAGCTGCTGTAGATTAAATGTTTGTGTCCCCCTCTCCAAATTCTTAAATTGAAATTAATCACTCGAAGTGGTGGTATTAGCAGATTTAGGACTATCATGAGGTGATTGGGTCCTAAGGGCAGAACTCTCATGAATGGGATTAGTGCCTTTATAAAAGAGACTCCCCAGAACTCCCTGGACCCTTCCACCATCAATGAGTAAGTGAGCTCTCACCAGACACCAAATCTGCTGGCACTGTGATCTTGAACTTCTCAGCCTGCAGGCTATGAGAAATAAATGCTGTTTATAATCCACCCACCCAATCTCTCATATTTTGTTATAAGAGCCTGAACACACTAAGACACGGGCAAAGAGGAGCCTTTCTGGGACCCAGGAGACTTTCTGGATGTTTCCTAATGCTAATGCATGCCCTGTGGTCAAAGTGCTTGGAAAATATCAGCAAAATCTAGTGACGTAGACTCTTCAGGAATGAAGGTTTGAATTATCCCACCAGAAAGGGATATGTAACTGCCCAAAGTGCTTACTAAAAGCAAAAAAAAAAAAAAAAATTAAGGAATGGGTAGTAGAAGAAGTCAAATCCAGCTATAACCACACAACCAGTTGCCAAAATGAGACCAATTTGCTTTCTTGTTTCCTTGCTTTGATATATTTACGAGTATTAACTTCTTTTTCTCTTTCCCTACTCTCATTATTTTGCTGGCTAGTATGAAGCATATCAATAGTGGTTAATTCTATATATCTGTATTTAAGGTACAAGGTATAAAAAAAGAGAGGGTGAGGGGCACTTGGGTTGCTCAGTTGGGTAATCTTCTGACTCTTGATTTAGGCTTAGGTCATGATCTCAGGATTATGAGATTGAGCCCCACATCAGGGTCCATGCTCAGCGGGGAGTCTGCTTAAGATTCTGTCTCCCTCTCCCTCTCCCTCTCCCCCTGGCGCCTCTCTCTCTCTCTCTCTCTCTCTCTCTCTCAAATAAATAAATAATCTTTAAAAAGGGGGGGGGAGGGTGACCCAGTCAGAAGTCAGTCTTTTTTTTTTTAAGATTTATTTATTTATTTATTTGACAGAGAGAGAGATATCACAAGTAGGCAGAGAGGCAGGCAAAGAGAGAGGAGGAAACAGGCTCCCTGCTGAGCAGAGAGCCCGATGCAGGCCCCGATCCCAGGACCCTGAGATCATGACCTGAGCCGAAGGCAGAGGCTTTAACCCACTGAGCCACCCAGGCGCCCCAGAAGTCAGTCTTTTTGGAAAGGATTTGCATGAATGCCAAGCTGACAAAGGGGTAAACTCTTCTGGATCTTCTTGAAGCCACTACTCCTTTACAGGACTGAGAACTATGTTTCCCAGAATTACCTTCCCTGTGTGGTTTGTAGAATTCGAGTTCTCAGAGGGGAACCCATATAAGATTTGGAAGGCGGAAGTGAAGCAGAAGCCATTTTTTTCAGGACATCATGGCCATGGTTATGGTAGCAGTTAGATGAGGTGGCTTCACAGAGGGGTCCCATGAATGCTCACATCATGGCTCCCCTTTGGTGGCCAGACGCCCTGGGCTCCGCATACCCCCCACCTCCCACCATTCCCGTCTTCCCTGTGAAGTGGTTAGTCACTGAATATCCTGACTCCTCTTCCAGACCTCCACTCCCCAGGTCTCACACACTGGCATGGCCACCTTGCTGTGCAGGCTGCCAAGTTGTGATTTTTACTGAATCCTCCCTATGGGGGAAATTTTATACCATCTGATTTTTTTAAAGAAGAGTATTAAAAACTTGCAGAGCTTATGGAAAGAAATATTGGAGGGAAGTAATTAGCTGTGCAAATGGACCCTTCACCCTCTAAAAGTGGTTTTCAAATGGGGACTATTTTGCCCCCTAGGAACACTTGGCAATGTCTGGAGACATTTTTGGTTGTCATACGGGGGGTGGGAGGGTGAGCGGGTTGGGTTGCCGCTGGCAGCTAGGGGGTAGAGGCTAGGAAAGCTGCTAAACTTGTTGCAAGGCCCAAGACAGCCCTCCCAACTACCCCTCAACAAAGAGTTGTCTGGCCCCAAATTTCAATCATACCTAGGTTGAGAAGCCCTGCTCTGGTACATGCTTTGGTGTTAGTCTAGATCTTGCAATTCCAAGTGTTCTCTAGTAGGAACACCTTCTAGAAAGTCAAGGAGGGAGAAAGGAATTTGAATGTTCCCAAAGCTAAGCATACAGGCTCCCCTGCTCTAAAGGGGTCCCCTTATTATTGTAAGGACCTTTAAAAGGGAAAATTCTCCTTGTTGAGGTTTCAAAAAATATATTCAGATTACAAAGTCAGCTTTACTACAATTTTTCCAAGTCTCAGCCAACTGGGTGAAAGAGTGTCCAACTCTGCCCTGCTAGGACACACTGCGTCCTTGTTCAGAGGCCCAAGTGCTAGCCATATGGCATCTTATGCAAATTAAAACAAGCTGCCCCTCTCCCAAGTAAAATTCTAAGTGGGTATATTATTTACATCTAATAATACTAATTACAACAAAGCCATTTTGTATAAAATTAAAAAATCAACTGTAGAATATAAAAGAACACTTGAAATTCATTGAGCTGTACACATGAGATGTATGTACCATATATGCATTAAACCAAAATAAAGTGTTTTAAATAAGATAGGAAAAGTGAGCTACTACTCACGAGAATTAGTATTGGAATACAATTATTTTTTTAAACAGTTTTATCAGACACCTCTTTTGTCCTGCCCAACCCCTCCCATCTCCTCCTCCCCCCGCCACCCGCCACCCTCCTCCCAATATCCCCTTGGTCACTTTTTTACTCCAGCTGTTTCTAAAGCACTCAGCTGTGTTATAAGGGTATTCTGACAGCACCTCACCTCAGCTGCTCCCCCCATATCTCCTGTTTTCTGCTCTGGGGCTTTTCTACTGGGGTCAAATACCACATTATGACAAATGTACAAACTTTGAAGTACACGGGGGGTGGGGGTTAATTCCGCAGAGAACAACAACCCCTGACCCATGAGGAATGGGTCCAGTGGAGACATGCTCCATTATTCTGCACCATGGGGTGCATTCCACATGGCTCCTCTGGGTCCCAGCCAGATGGAGCCCAGGTGCTCACAGCATGGCCAGCTGCATAACAGGGACATGGATGGACTTTCCTCTCTGCTTCACTTTTCCCAGTTCCTTGGCACCAGTATCCCAAAATGACCAACCTCATGAAAACCCCTGTCTCAACCTTTGTCTTTTAGCAGAACCTAGACTAAGACATCCCTCTCACTTTCATGGAAACAATGTTTATGGTCATTTTAATGCTTACTTGCTCCAATATCTTGTTTTCTCTAGCAAAGTTTGCTAGATTTGACTGATTAGCGACTTAAGCAATTTTAAATACATTTTAATTTCAAGAATCTATGTTCTCCATTGGCAACCAATGTCAAAGTTTCTCAGATACACAAAAGTATTCAGAAAGGCATCCAGTAAATTACTGATGCAAGTGTATTGCTGAACAACAAAATGAGAGTTCAGAAAACAGTTTAAGGTTTTAGTTGCTCACAGATCAATGCCTCGTCAATAGCACAGCAGTCGATTTCAGTTGTAAATTTTCACATAGTTACAGTTGTTCGAATCCATCCCAATTCTTCAAACTACATGTCATTTAGAAGAATGAAAGACCAGGATATATTTCAGCATTACAAACCTTTCTTATAAAAATAATATTGTTGCACCCAGTATTTTTAAACAGAAATTGATTTTAAAATTTTACGTGAGTCACAAATGGGCTGATCATAAAATTCATAGTAAAATGAGTTTTCTTCTGACGTTTTGCCTTATATTTCCTTCTTAAGAGAAGCTGGCATGGGGGTGCCTGGGTGGTTCAGTTGGTTAAGTGGCTGACTCTTGGTTCAGGTCATGATCTCAGGGTCATGAGATCAAGCCTCATGTTGGGCTCTGTACTCAGCAGAGTCTGCTTGCGATTCTGTCTCTCCCTCTCCCCTTCTTCCATCTTGTGCTCGCTTGCTCTTGCTCTCTCAAATAAATAAATAAATAAATAAATCCTTGTCTAAAAAATAGAAGCTGACATCAATGATCTCCAGTTGTTTGGCATTTAGAATAATTATTTTTAAACACTACCATTTAATTTCTCTTAAGAGAATGTTTTAATTCCTTTGATGTTTTCAAAGCGTTTGGTATACTAGTTTGGGTTGCTGTTTATACTTATACTACTAATTTTACATATAACATCATATCAAATTGGTACTAAGAAAATTCATAAAGAAGTAAATTTTTTTTAAAGATTTTATTTATTTATTTGAGAGAGAGAAACACAGCCAGAGAGGGAACACAAGCAGGGGGAGTGAGAGAGGTAGAAGCAGGCCTCCTGCCGAGCAGAGAGCCTGATGTTGGACTCGATCCTGGGTCTCCAGGATCATGACCTGAGCCGAAGGCAGTCGCCTAACCAACTGAGCCACCCAAGCGCCCCAAGAAGTGAATTTTTTGAGAGTATGTGTCAGTTTGCATTCTGCAGTCTATATTTTCATGAACTAGGTGTTTTGATTATAAAATATTCCATCTTCCAAAGTAGAAACAGAACAATAAGTATCAACCTAGTAGAACAAAACATTTTACTTCCCTCTGCCAGAAACTCTTGATAAAATGTATTATGTTATCTATCTTTAAAATGAAAAAATTTGGGGCGCCTGGATGGCTCAGTTGGTTAGGCAACTGCCTTCGGCTCAGGTCATGATCCTGGAGACCTGGGATCGAGCCTCGCATCGGGATCCCTGCTCGGTGGGAAGCTTGCTTCTCCCTATCTCACTCCCCTTGCTTGTGTTCCCTCTCTGGCTGTGTTTCTCTCTGTCAAATAAATAAATAAAATCTTTAAAAATAAACAGACAAACAAATAAATAAATGAAATGAAAAAATTCATAGTAAAAGTATTTTCTAATTTTCAAAACAAAGAGGTTGCTTGCAAAATAAATGGCATCCTGAGACAGGATAACTTTAGGCAGTGCACTACATGAATAGCGACACGTGGGAGCCCTGTGGGCAATGTGTTTTCTTAGCATATTTAGACTCCTCCTCCCATAACCTGGCCCCAACCCACCTTAGCAGACTCTCACTTCACATGTCTCAGCTCTAGCCAGTAAACATTCCCTATACCAGGCCTTTGCTTTTGTTGTTCCCTCTGCTTTGGATGCCAATCCTGCCCTGTGCCTGCCTAATAACATTCTCCCCAGTGGAGCACTCCCTCCCCAAAACCTCCAGAGCACATCTGGAAGTCATTTGAGCCGATTCCTAACCAGACTGAGTTTTCTAAGACACAGAACAGATCTGTTCCATCTCAGCTTCCCAGCAGTGAAGCCTAGGCCATAATGGGCTCAGAAAAGTGGGATGATTTAAGAAAGGCCTAAGATGCAGGAAACTCTGAGGAGCAGGGTATTTCTTGGTGGCGACACTGGCTGCTGTTTAACTGAGGAGTGTTGGAATGATAAGGGGCTCATTGTCTGAGGACCCTTCATGGGTAGAGAGGGCCCCTGTACTGGGAAGCAGGGAGACAGGTAACCAAGAGGCATAAACTTTCTAAATAAGCCTTCTCCTCCACCTGAGCTCTCTTGTGGACATTGGCGCTTTTGTTAACTGTCTCAGCAACTTAGCCTTTATTGAGCACCTACTGTGTGCTAGGCCTTGAGATAAACCAGACATAGACTCTGCCCCCCAAAAATCCCCGATCTGGTAAAAAAGACACACGTGGATCAGTGATAATAGCCCAGTGTATTTGTGTTAAGTGCTTACTAGAGGGAAAGGCTAGATTTGATGTAGCCACAAATGTGGCAGCATTGAGAAATGATACCGAAGCTGAAACTGAGATGAAGGCTGAGGAGGGAGGTTGGTTGGAGGGAGCAGGAGTCTAGGGATGGAACTCCAGGCAGAGGAAACAGAAAGAGTTTGGACAAAGGTCTGGAGGTATGAAACAGCCCGGCCTTTCTGGGGAGATATGGATCGTGTTGTGTGACTGGAGCATTTGGTTATGAGTAGGGCAGTAGGCCCTAGAGACTGGTACAAGCCAAATTATGATGCCTGAGAGGTTAGACTATACTGAAGGCACTAGGAATCTTTAATCCCTAGACACAGATTGTTATTTTAGGAAGGTCATCCTGGCATGATCCACACGCCCTGGGGATTGACCCCAGCAACCCAACTGAGGGTTCATAAAAGGCAAACAAAAGACATATGGGTCACTGAGGAACTTTTTAAAACACGGCTTCTGATTCAGTAGTTCTGGAATGGGGCCTGTGACTGTGCATACCCCAAAAAGCTCTCCTGTAATGCTGATACTGTGGGTCCATGGACCACACCTTGAGTATCAAAGGAATGGAACCTATTTGCTAGCACAGTCACTAGCGAGTGCTATGAATTCATAAAACATCTTCTGTACTCTCAGGTTTTCACTTGCCAAGGACTGAAACCACTTTCCCTGGGCCCTGCTGGTCGCACCATTCCCTTACATACATGGATGAACTGAAAGGGGCCTATGTCTTTAAGTGGAAGCAAGGGGTGTGTGGTAGATGGACAGTAGGTCACAAGGTCATGTGTCTCAGGTTGATATACAGGCAGCTCCTGGTCCTGCAATAAGCATTAAAAGGACACATTCATCACAGGATATGTCCATCCCACACTTCTAGAGTGCTGCGTTCAGCTCTGTGAAAGGGACAATGGTCAACCGTAGTATGTCAGGAGTCAGAGGACAGGATGAGGAGAGGACCCAATGGCTGAGGGATCCAGGGCACTCAACCTGGAGAAGACAGGCTCAATGGGACATGGTCATCTCCAAGTCTCTAAGGGGCTATCACAGGACAAAGTGAGCGGACATGATCTGTGGTACCCAGAGGTTGATCTAAAACTAGTCAATGAATTGGACCCACAGCAGGAGAGATCTCCTTTCATTATAAAAACAAAACAAAACAAACAAAAAACAAATTTCCAACAATCACAGCTGTCCGTAAAGGGATGAGCTACCTGGATGGTAGTTTTAAACAAGACTGTTTTAAACAGTAGAAGATTGAATGGGATGATCCCTAAGTCCTGAGATTCTCTCATCCACTTACCAGCTTAAGAGACAGAAATAACAGAGGTGAGCCCAAAAACCCTCAACAGGATTCCAAAGCCAACTGAGTTGTCAATCCACTGTGCAAATAGTAAAATGCTAATCATATTTTCATACCATCCTTTCATATCCTTCCACCCTGTTCTGACTGTACCATGCTTCAGCGAAATCCCTTACCCTGCTGGAAGTCAGGAATCATGGTGTGGGCCTTTCTGACCATCTTTCTCTATGGCCTTGGGAATGTTTTCTCCTTTCTCTGGACTTCAGTGCTGACCTTAAACATCACACCCTGACCCATTGCCCAACATGACAAGTAGGAAGTTTGCTCAGGATGAGGACCATCTCAGGTTTACTGGTGAGCCCCAGGCCCTAAAACAGAGTAGGTGTTCAAAAAATAGTTGATGGACTGAATTGTGTTCAGTGTAGTGACTGGGATCATTGAATGGAATTGAATTGAGTTGAGATGAATTGAACTGAACTGAAATGAATTGAATCGAATTCACAAATGTTTATGACACAGAGCAGCAGAATGTCGGTGCTGGATAAAATCATAAATGGTATTTAGCCCCAGCCTCTCACCACTCACCTTTCCCTCTGTACCCTACCTCCATTTTCTACTGAAGGACAAAGAGGTTGATGTGGTCTGTTCCTACTCCTCACAGAAAACACTATCTCTGAACCATCTCACTTGTGCTAAAAGGTTCTAAATTTTGCTTTCAAACTAGACCTTCCCTCTAAGGTCCAGATCTGTTTGGCCTTTGCTCACCAATATTTCAGTGATGATTTCACATGCTCACAAAATCAGTATGTCCTACTTCCCCCAAACCTGTCCCTCCACTGAGTTCTCCTCTCATACCCATGGTCTTTTAGTCAAGAAACCTAGGGTCAGCCTGGACTTTCCCGATTTTTTTTTTTAAACTCGTTTGACTCCAGAGGGTGGAGAATAATGAATGATTCCTGAGTTTATTATTTTTACATCAGTAATAAACTCAATTTTGCACACTTAGAATAATTTGAAAAAGACGCAGTGCAGAATTGATCTGAAAGTGCACCTTTCAGCAAAGCACACAAATATTTGCTGAAGTAGCCAGATTATAAATTCCATACTCATCACAGTTTTTTTCCAGAGGCAACAGCCCCTCCCCACCAGGTTGGCTTGGTTGGCAGCCAACCTGGATCGTGATTTCTTGCCAAGAAGGGGTAGAATCTACTTGAAGCACCACGAAGGAGCAGTTAAGTGCCTGGGGATCAGGCAACCTGGGTTCCTCACTCTGCATCTGTGTAAGGGGGCCAGGGAGCCAGACGGAGCTTCAGAATGCAGATCCTTGAACTTCACTGATTTATTAGCAGTGGGTCCCTGAAATGTGCATTTTCGACAGGCTTCCCAAGTGATCCTGATGCTGTTGGTTTGCCAGCTGTGTGGAAAGTACCCAACTAGACCATTTCAAGGGGCCCTTCTGGGACTGAAGGACACCCACTCCTCCCCAATGCTCAGAAGAGGAACTGGCTCTTATGTGTGACTGGGATTACTACAAACCACAACCATGTGATGCCCCAACATGCCTTCCTTGTGAGGACGGGGTCAGCGGTGCTAGGAACGTTCCAGCAGGACTGCTCTCTGGAGTGGTGATTTTTTAAGGAGAACTAAAATATTCTGGGAGACAAAACAAAATGTATTTCCAGAACACTCTTCAAAGATGGAGCCAAGCATGCCTGGAAAACATCCCTTAACATCCTGCTTGGTCTGGGACCAAGATGTTAACCAAGAAAGTTAAACTTTTCAGGAGGGCAGGTGGTATTTGTTTCAGGGCTCCTGCTGGTAAGCAACAGAAATAGGCTCCAGCGGGTAATAAATAGAAGGTCAATTCAGTGAAAGCACAGGGAGCAAGTCAAAGAATGGTTAGGACAGATGTAGAGCCAGGATTAGAAAATGGGCAGCGGCCAGAACCACAGCCAAAAAATCACTACACAGCCAGAGTAACAAAGAACCCACCCCTGGCCCCAAATCCCACTGGCAACAATTTCCCTGGCAGTGCTGCTGGTTTGGGCGCTAGGTGCTGCCCCTGCCCCACTGCTGTTGGGGCCCCTGCAGGCAGGCTGGGGAATGCTGCAGGAGGAGGGAGTCTCCACTGTGTCTTCCAGTCACCGGAGCAGGTGGGTCGGAGTAACTGCAGCCTACTGCAATGAGACCTAGAAAGCCTTTTCCACTTCTATGATAAGAATCAGGCCCAAACCTAGGCAGGATGTTCAGATGCTAGGATACTTGCCAAGAGACAAATGGCCACTCCAGAAAGACCTGGTTACCTATAGGACTCTGGTCTTTGGAATGGAACAGAATGGAAGAACAAGGAGGAAGAGGGAAGAAGGCAGAACAAGGAGGAAGAGGGAAGAAGGCAGAACAAGGAAGAAGAGGGAAGAAGGCAGAACAAGGAAGAAGAGGGAAGAAGGCAGAACAAGGAAGAAGAGGGAAGAAGGCAGAACAAGGAGGAGGGAGGAGGAGGGAGGAGGAGAAGGAGGAGAAAGAAGAAATCATCTCAGGACAATAGAAACTGGATCTGTGTTGACATTCCTATTTCCTCTCTCTAATAGATTATGTCCTCTCTCAATGAATGTCAAGACTTGGCTTTGAAGCTGAGTGAAAGTACCCACCTGCCCAGAGTACCTCCAGGACTCAGAGCCTGTCCATTCCTCTGACCGTGAGTTCCGTTGGGTCAGGTCAGGCAGGAACTACTTAGACTCTCGTCGGCAGGGAAGTCCCTGGAATGAGTCACGGAGGCCTCTCTAGAATGATATGGCTCCGGCACAGGAGGAGGAGAGCCTGCACCCCAGCAGTTGACCATCGGCAATTGTGGCACTGCGATCAGTAAGAAGACAGGACAGCTGTGTGGCTGACAGCAGGAAGAGGATGTGACTGCTGTTCCACACACCTGCCAACCTTTAGGGTCCTGGGGATGACATGGTTGTATGGCCCCCATCCTCCTCCCCCTTGTTGATTTTCAGTTGTTCCCAACCCAGTCATTTTGCGGACAAAATTACTAGAGCCCAGAGAGGGTCACAGAAAGCACCTTGCCTGGCAAACCCCAGAAATTGCAGGGATCCAGGCAGGAGCGGCTGCAGTCCTTTCCCAGGATTCATATTGGAACCTACTTGGAGTGAAAGGGGCCTTTTGTCAGTCAGCTTTTGCAAACAGCCCTCTAAGATGTCAGTGATGCAAAATGAACACTTATTTCTGGCTCACATCTATATTCACTGTGGTCGGCTCTGCCTCTGTTTCACTCCATCTTTATTTCAAGACCCGGACTAGATGAGAACACCATATATTTCTGTCCCATGGAAGAAGGGAGAGAGCAATCAGGAAATATGTGCCAGATCTTAATGCCCCTACTCAGATCTGGCTTATGGTACTTTCTTTTACTTCCACAGGCCAAAGCAGGTTGTGTGGCCTCATCTGACCTCTGTGAGGTGCGGCAATTACAGTCTTCTCACAAGGAGGGCAGAAAACAAGGGGAACAGTAAATCCAGCATGGAGCCATTGCATAGGGAAGCCACCATGGCAGCCCCCTTCTGGGGCTCCCCCTCCTCTGATGGGCATGTCCTCCAGGCTCACTCCCCGAGCTGATCCATCCTATTCTTTCTGGTCCTTCCACACTGTCCCTAGGGTGTGGTCCCATAGTTCTAGCCCCATTTTGAAGATGCAGAGACCGAGGCCCACCAAGAAGATCCAGATCACAAAATCCCTCCTGATGACCTTCCCTGGACAGGGAGCTCCCTCTCCATTCCATCCTCCTCCTTGCCTACTCTATCTAAGTCCCTGGGAAATAACTGTTCTCTATGGAGCACCTGCTGCATACTTGCTATCAATCTATATGTTCCTCCCAGAGTCTCCTAACCACTCTGTGAGGTCAGTAACACCGATTATGCATGCCCTTTCACAGATGAGGACACTAAAGCTGAAAGGGTGAATGACTTGCCCAAGGTCATACACACAGAGGGCAGGGGGCAGGTTTGTCTAACTCCCAAGCTGCCACTGCCACTCATACTGGCTCAAATCCCCTCCATCCTGCCCCGACCCATAGCCACTGCCACCTGTGGTGACGTCCAGGGTCAGGACGCCACAGCTATGGGACAGTTCACCTTCTCACCAGCACTAACTAACCTTTAATTCAGACCCATGAAGCCAGCCCTTCAGCTCCTGTTGCCAGCCTCAGAAATGAGGATAAATGCAGCTGTCAGCAGCTTCCTGCCTCTTTGTTTTTTAATTTACTTAGAGTAGGGCAGCAGAGATGGCAGGCGAGGAAGCAGATGGCTCAGTGTGACAGATGGGCGCCTATCCAGTGACACAAGGACAAGGTGAGAGCGTGATCAGGAGAAAACAGAAGCTCCATGTGAGGGCACGTCCATGCTATCTCCTGTGTGAGGGCATCTGGGCTGGGCCAGCTCACCAGGCCTGTGGGCGCTACGCTGGAACTCTCAGGGCTGGGGCTCTAGTTTGCCCAGCCCCACACCTACACCTGACAGTGAGAACACCAAGGCCCAGAGAGGGGCCTTAGCATGCCCAGAGTCACTTGGTCAGTCACTCAAAGACACCTGACTCCACAGGGCCCCAGCTGTATTGTCCGTGTGGGGGGAGATGCCTGTGAACTAGTTCCCTGGGGACTGTCCCACCTTACCATCCCCAACAAACACTTTTATAGAATTTTAACTTCAGCCTCTGCTAAAGACTCAAGGCAAGCTTTCAACAGAGTGTTTCATGCCTAGAACATCCCAAGGACTCTAGCACACAAGTGGCAGCATCGGGGTTCTAACCCAGCTCAGGGGGACTAGAGAAGGCAGCTCCCATTCCACCTCTGCCCTGACTCCCTGAGAAGGAGCACAGGTGGGAGAGATAGGATATGGAGTGTCACTGGTGGCAGAGCTTTAGGACTTCACATGGTGCTCCAGCCTGGTTGTGTCACTCAGGGAAAACAGTACTGTTTACATGAGCGGCTGCATTCAAAGAGGAGAAGAGTGGGAGAGGAAAGGCCCTTTTGTCTCCTGGTACACGTGAAAAATTCAAGAGGGCACAGGTGACCCACAGCAGAACCGGAGAGTGGGATGGGACCAGGCTGCAGAGCTCAGCACAGGAGTGAGACTCTGGGCCTCCTGGGGCAGTAGGCAGGAGGGAGCGAGGGAGACGATGGAACCGGGAAAGGAAGCCTAGAGCCTGCCATGGCAAAGTGCAAGTTTTATTGCATTTAGGGAGAGGTTGATTTGTTTTCACAAAAATTGTAAAATTGGCTGCGTTTTATATGTCATTCAATTTTAGAAAAGAAACAACATTAGTGAGATAAAAAGACGAGCTGGAAATGGAATGAAATCAGAGGCAAAGGTGAAAAGACCTCCCCTCAGAACCTACAGAAATGTTGGAGAGCACCAGATTTTTCTCAGACAGGGGTTAGGGGTTTAAATCTATTGTAACAGAAGAGGCTGCATCTGGGATACCATATCATGAAGGTGAGAGAGAGAGGAGAGAGAGGAAGGTGGAGATGGGGAAGCTGCTTTCTGCACGAGCACCGTCTTCAAGGGCGGGGAGCATCGGAGGATGAGCACAGGAGCAGCTGTTTCCGGCTCTTCCGGCCACACCATGAGCCCACCTCAGAGACCATCGTCACTCCTGTTTCAGATGTAGGGAAAGGGACAGTGAATCAGCGACTTGCCCATGGTCACCCATCTCACATCCTGATGGGCCCGGGGCTCCTGTTACAGAGAAGCCCAGAAGGAGAGCCACTATCGCGGGGTGAGAGATGAGGGAGAACTGGGGGGACAAGGATTTCCTCGAGCTGTGTGTGGGTTTCTGGAGGATAAAGACTTCTGTATCTACTGACGGAGGGTTCTAACACCAGGCTCTGCAACCAGACCAGGGTATCCAGAGGCGAACAAAGCTGACTACAGCCTGAAGTCTCTCAGTTAGCATCTTGACAGGAAAGACAAACCCACTCCGCAAAGGAACCATTTGCAGAGATGTGAGCAGGATGATGAGGCACTCCGAGACCAGCCATAGCGGGAGTCATTCCACCTGTAGCCTGAGGGGGCAGGAGGAAGGCACCATGTTCTAAGACCTTCGTGAGGGCTAAAGCTAGGTGTAGAGTGAGCTCCCTCACTTACTGTGATCACAGATGGAAACAGATCCTGCCAGAAACACCACACCAGAGCAGAAGGGGAGCCTGGAAGGCATACCCTGACCTCTCCCTCCTACAGCCCATCAGTCTGCAGTGGCGCCTCCCTTGGGCTGGACATTGGACAACCAGATGTCCAAGGGCAAAGGGGATGGTGCGATCCCAGGCACAGGGCAGACCTGGGAAAGTCAAAGACTGGAATGGAAGTGAATGACAATGGAGAAGAACCAGTCAGCCCCGGAATGTGACCTTCCAATTTCTCCAACAACTCCCTCTTGACCAGGGCTTTACAAAACCAATTATTTTTAGGTCACATGTTAGAACTATGAATTCTACAGTTAGGGACAGGCAGGGTTTTTTCACTGCTTACACCCTTTTATGGAATTACTGACTTTCATGCTGACCCTGATCAGACCCAGGCCACTGTCTCAGACCACAATGTGAAGACTGCAGTTCAGGCTGGAGGCGAGGCCTTGTTTTCCATCCCTTCCAGCTCAGGGAGGGTGGCTGAGAGGACCCCTCCCAGATATGGCCACAGAGTCTGCTGTGATCCTAGACCCTCCCTTCAGATTGAGACCTTCCTAACAGTGTTCCTGAGGACTCAAAGCACACCGTCAGCATGAAAAGCCACCTACACTTGGGGCGCCTGGGTGGCTCGGTTGGCTAAGCGACTGCCTTTGGCTCAGGTCATGATCTCGGAGACCCAGGATCGAGCCCCACATCGGGCTCCCTGCTTGGCAGGAAGCCTGCTTCTCCCTCTCTCACTCCCCCTGCTTGTGTTCCCTCTCTAGCTGTGTTTCCTTCTGTCAAATAAATGAAATTTTCAAAAAAAAAATTAATAAAAAAAAAGCCACCTACACAGATTTTCACTGCACACCGAAAATTACACGAGTCTCCAGTTAAACACACACCTTTACCCTCCCTCACTGAGTCTTCTCCTCTCCTCCGAGTCCTACTCCAATCTGGGACTAGCCACAAGAATTCAAAATCCTTTTTGGAGAGAGAATCTAACTCAGAACGTCTAAGTCACTGGAGGAGGCACGGATGGTTCTGGAAGAAATGCTGCCAGTGACTTTGAGAGAAGCGGGATGTGCCTGAAGGAGAGGCCTGTCATCCTCCATGAGATAATGCTGCAAAGATTTGTTGGGTTTTAATAGATTAGCAAAACCACATTGCTAACATCAGCCAGAGCTGTACTTCTGATATCTTCTGATTTGCATGTTCTATTCTCCTGGTCAATATATTCCGACACACTTGCTTTCCCCCAAATCCCCAAAATACTTTACATCCTTCAAGGTCTATCTCATCATTCATTCATTTATTCAACAGATTTTTTTTTTCCAACAGATATTTTTGAAACGTGCTTTACACAGAGCATGTTGCTGGGCACTGGAGCTATAACAGCGATGAAGACAGACTTGACCCCTGCTCCTGGAAGTTTTCATCATTATGCAGTCTCTTCGACCTCATCCTGAGTACCAGCTCTGATGATCCTATTGCGTTTGACCTTCAGGGACAATCTCTTGTGTGTGTATCCTCCACATGAGAACACGAGCACCTGAAAGACTGTGTCTCCCTCTCCACTAACCAGTCAGCAACAATCTTTCAGACAGATGAGGTGAATCGCCTAACCTCAACCTCTTCATCTGCGTAATGGGAGACATTATCTCAGGGTTTCCTGAGTCGAATTTTCTGAGTTGATGCTGGTGAACACACTTTGCAAACCGTAAACCTCTAAGCATCAGTAGGAAATATGCGCTTAACTTACCACCAGGACCACCCGAAGCAGTGTACCAAAACAGGACTCCGTCCAGTTCTTCAGAAGATCAGGGGTTTCTGTGTGCTCCTGGGTGAACCTCAGCCAAACACGAGAGACAAAGGAAGTGCTGATGAATCTACCGCCCTCTGCACCCGTCCCTATAGTTAAAAGGCGAGTCAATTACCCTAGGCTCATTTGTAATCATTACAGTTGTGTCGAGTTTTCTGTGCTGATTGCTTGGGTGAAGAAGGCCCTAATCAGTGGAAGGGGTGCAGGGGCTCAAGAGCAACCTTTTGTCTCTGAGCCCCAGCCAATTCCGCCGGAAGCTGGGGAAAAGGATGTCAGCAGTGGGGTACCAGTGTCTTCTGACCTCCATATCCAGAGGTTTTATGGAGCCTCAGGGGCTTTTCGGGGCTGACCTCTGATGGAGGCACTCCAGACGTAATCCCATTATGGAAAGGGACCCCTGGAAAGTTTCATTACACTGATGCATACCGTCCATAATTCATCGTCACTAAGACAGGTTTTCTCACTCTTTTGACACGAAAACAGACAGGTGGAGTCATTTTGATTTGGGCTGCCTAGTTTCTTCCTCAGGGAGGCTGCTTCCTTCGGCTTGCAGGATAATTGAATTTCACGGATGGAGTCTTTCACATACTTCTCAATTAGGGCTGTGTACAGGCAGCGAGATTTCTCAGGTGTTGATCTATGATTGTCACTCCTTTTTTAGCTTTAAATTAATCTTCTTAATTTCTGCCAGCTCTAAATCCGGCTTTGCTAAATAGCATTATTCTGACTTAAATGGTCTGATCTGTTTGTCGCAAACTGGGTACAGCTGAAAATCGTGTATGCAGGAGCCTTCCTCATTAATCACAGCTGACAAGAAGTCAGAAATCAAGTGGCAAAATTGTCTCTGAAGGCAAAGTGGGGAAGGACTGAAAAAAAAAAAAAGCAGCCAATTAGGGGGGATGGCAGAGCTGGGAGGGCCAGGGGGAATCTCAGCTCTGGCTGTGTGGCCCTGGGTAAGTCTCTGCCCTCTCTGGGCTCGTTTCTACCTCTATGTGTGTGTTTAAAGAAAAGCAGGAAGGAAGCAGGAAGAGTAGGGGATTGGATCAGTTGTCCTCAGAGACATTTTCAGCTGTAACGTTTCCTGCGCCTATATATGACCTCTCAAAAAATGCCATAAAAATGACGTGTTGGTATCTCAGTGCACGGCTGTTATCGACTCTCGAGAACACTAAGAGAACCTACAGTCTCAGTACTTTACTGCAGCATTTTCCAAAGCGAGGAAGGCAAGGCGGTTTTCAATAGTAAAGGAACATAGAATCAGTGATCTGGTTCCAGGCTCGGGTCAGCCTGAGCTGTTGGACAAAGACTGTTTGGTCCCGCACATCTGAAGTGCTTCTAACGCTGGCCCCTCCCCAAGCTTAATAGAGAAGGGGCGTTCCCAGGCTCAGCTCCTTTGTCAGGCAGCAGACCCAGTTAAAATCCGGTATGTGGTGGTAGTGTGTGTGCTTTTGTTTTTTTCCATATAGAATAGAGACTGTTGCCTTTTAAGACATATTTACGAAGGAGCTGATTTTAGAGAACATTAATGCAGAAGTTGTGTGGCTAAGGCAAGCATGTAAATGTCCAGTTTTGCAGTCTCAGGAGAAATAGGGCCAGGCCGTATTCAGGTACTGCGCAGACAGGTGTGTAACACCTTTAGGTCTTTACCCAGCCCCTCCACTCCCCGACTCCCAAATCCTGAGTGAGTATTCAGGCTGCTTGCACTCGCATGCCACCCCCATCTTGTCGCCGATCATGGATGGGAACTAGCCCTTCTATGAGAAGCCCTTGGATCCCCATGTTGTCACTACTCTGCCCCGTGGGGTGACCAACCATCCTGAGGGAGTTCCTGAGACATAGGGACTTTCAGTTTTAAAACCAGGACAGGGGCCACCTGAGTGCCTCAGTCAGCTAAGCGTCTGCCCTCAGCTCAGGTCACCATCTCAGGGTCCTGGAACTGAGCCTCACGTTGGGCTCCCTACTCAGTGGGAAGCCCGCTTCTCCCTCTCCCACTGTCCCTCCCCTTCTCAAATAAATGAAATCTTAAAAACAAAACAAAAAAAAAACCAAAACAAAAAAACACATAAAGCCAGGATAGTCCAGGCAAACAGAGACAAACTGGTTCTAATAGGGAGCTAGCCCAATCCTGGAGCAACGCTACCCTCCACTTTTACTCTGCATGACCTCAGTGGCTGCCTGTGCAGATGAGTCAACCACCACCCCGCAGGCTGGCACCCTTCCAAACTCTAATCTTGGTTAGCACCACCTGCAGTCTTTTATAGCATTTGCCCACTCCCATAAGAACTATTTCCTCAGTTCCTCCAAGAACACTTCCTCTGTGCTCCTCAACACTTCTCCCAACACCATCCTCTCTCCCCAAGAAGAGTTAGCTCCAGGGAGAGCCTGGAGGGCAGCAAGCAATGACAACTCCTCACTTCCCACTGGACCTGTAGACCCTCCCCCTCCCTCTGGCCTTGCTCTCTCCCTTATCTGCAGTCACTCCCACTCTACTAGCACCTGCCTGGCAGCTTAGGAACCCTGGTTTCTCAGAACCTGTGCACACCTCCACTTGGAGCTACCACCTGCCCGGTGGTCCTATTCCCACCCAAACGACTCTCGGGAGCTGTCTCCACTTCCCTTTCTCAGCTCTCCAGCCACTCACTCCTTCATCCCTGCACTATGGCTTTTGCCTCCTCTACAGCAGCTCTCCCCACATCCTCTGATAGCCCACTGATAGTCAAATCCAGTGCATACTCAGTGTCCTTTGTTTTGACTGTTTTAGAGATATCAGCTCATTTGAGCAAAACAATATAGGTGTTATTAAAGTAAAATAAAATGATACATCAGTTTACTAAGATAGGTATTTTATTATCCCCATTATAAGCTAAAGGAAATTGAGGAACAGAGAGGTCAAGTAACTTTTCCAAGGTCACACGTTCGCATATGATAGAGCAGATGGCTCAGAAGTCTGTGCTCCTCACATTCTCCCCTGGTACCTCTCTGCTGCTCCCATCTCTGATATCCATTCCCTTCCTCTTAGTGTTGCATCCCCAGCACCTGGGACAGGATCTAATAACCAGAGGCTACTCAACAAAAATTTGTGGCTGAACTAACTGAATGCCTATGGCACGCTTAGGGAAGTCACAGTCTAGAGGAAGAAGATTAAACAGCAGCCACTGTGTGCCGGATGGCATGCCAGATGTTCCCAGGACTCTTAGAGCAGTGATGAGAAATGATGGTAACAGCTACAACAGTGGCCACCCTTGGTTGAATTCTAACATGCACCAAGAACTGTACTAGCTTATCTGTTATCCCACTGAGTCTTCAAAACAATCCTCTGAGGTATTATTCTGAAAACTTATTTTACAGATCAGGAAACCAAAATTCAAAGAGGTCCCCAGGAATGAAAACCTGTATGTACGGGAGCCTCAGAGAGCAGTGTGTCCTGGAAGGCTTCCCAGAGGAGGTGCCACCTAAGCAGGGTTTTGAAGCACCAGTAGATTTAGTCAACTGAAGAAGAGCGCAAAGGTATTCCAGGGAAAGGGCACAGTGTCTGCAAAGGCTCAGGGTCAAAAGAGCATGTATTAACTACCAGGGAACTCCAGACAGGCTAGGCTGGCTAGAGGTCAGAAATAAAATGGGGAGTAGGTGAGGGGAGGATTTCAAGGGAGACAAGGACAGGAGCCTCACAGGCCACAGGAAGGAATTTCAATGTCACTGGGGCCCAGGGCCATGGCTGTCAAGCTGAGTGCATCAGAATTGAAAAATCTATCCTAGATCTCCCCACATAATCTGAATTAGCAGATTTATGATAGAGCTCAGAAGTGTGTGTGTGTGTGTATCTTATTAAAGCTCAAATAAATAGCTTTACAAGATATAACTGACAAACAACAAACTATACATGCTTAGAATATACAGTCTGATAAGGTTTGGTGTATGTATATACCCACGGAAGCACCGCCGCAATCAGGACAGAAGGTAGATCCTGCACCCCCAACGGTTTCCTCCGCTCTTCATAATCCCTCCCACTCCCATCCTCACCGATCGGCTGTTAGTATAGATCGGCTTGCATTTTCTAGACTTTTATAAATGGAATCATGCTATGTGTCCCTTTCTTTTTGGTCTGGCTTCTTTCACTTATTTTAAGATTCATTTTGAGATACACATGCAGCTCGTATCAATGATCTGTTCCTTTTTATTGCAGAACAGTATTCCACTGTATGGATATACAGTATCTGGCTACCTGCTAATAGACAAATAATGCTGCTGTGAACATTTGGGTACAAGTCTTCTAATGGGCATATGCTTTAATTTGTTTTGGGTAAATACCTAGGAGCAGGATGGCTGGATCATATGGTAGGTGTAAGTTTAACTTTTAAAGAAATGCCAAATCACTTTCCAAGATAGTAGTACCATTTTTATATCCAAGTCAGCAGATATTATATTCAATAGCAATGAGGGGTATATCTCACTGTGGTCTTTCATTTGCATTTCTCTGATAACAGATGATGAACTTTTTTTACATTCATATTTGCCATTAGGTAGTGTAAATCTTCAATTTTGTTCTTTTTTCTCAAAATTGTTTTTGGCTAAACTAGACTCTGTACATTTTAGCAGGAATACTAGAATCAACATGTCAATTTCCACCAAAAAGGCCAATTGGGAATTTGATTTGGATCGCATTGCATCTATAGAAAAATGTGGGGTGAACTGACATCTTAACAATGTGGATTCCTGCAACTTCATTTGTTAAGGTTTTCTTTAATTTCCCTCAGCAACATTTTACAGTTTTAGGGTACTGGTCTCTCACAACTTTCCTCAGATTTATCCCCATGTCTTTTATATCATTTGATACTATAGTAAGTGGTAATTTTTAAATTTCTGTTTCTTTTTGTTGCTAGTATGTGAAATATACTGGAGTTTTAGAAATTGATCTTGTGTCTTACAACTTGGCAAAACTTATTTATCCTAGTAGGGTTTTTTTTGTAGATGCTATTAGATATTCTATGCAGATGAACATGTTGTACATGAACAAAGACAGTTCAGCTTTTTACTTCCCCGTCTGGGCATCTCCCTTCTTTTCATTGCCTGAATGCACTGACTAAGACCTCCAGTACAGTGTAGAACAGAAGTGGCAAGGGTAGATAGCTCTGTCTCATTCTTGATTTTAGTGGGAAAGTATTTAGCCTTTCATAATTAAGTATGATCTTAGCTATCAAGATTTTGTAGATGTCCTTAATCAGGATGAGTAAATTCCTTTCATTACTCATTTATTGACAGTTTTTATCAGGAATGAATGTTGAATTGATTCAACTATGTTTTCTATTTAATTAAGATGATCATGTTTTTTTTCTTTTACTTTGTTAATATGGTAAATCACCTTAATTGATTTTTGAATGTTAAACTAACTCTGTATTTCTGGGGAAAGCCCTTCTTGGTCATGCTGCATTATCCTTTTAGTCTACTGTTGAACTCACTCTGTGTTCATAACAATTTATTGGACTGTAGTTCTCTTTTTTGTGTAATGACTTTGTCTGCTTTGAGTATTAGGGTAATGCTGACCTCCTAGAATGAATTAGGACATATTCCCTCCCCCTGTTCTCTACCCCTTAAAACTTTTTGGAGGAATTTGTGTTGAATAGGTATTAAGTCTTTCTTAAATGTTTTGTAGGATTCATTAGTGTGGAAAGGGTTTTTTAAATACATATATAACTTACAAATTCAATTTCTCTAATAGATAAAGAGTTATTCAGGTTAACTCCTTCTCCTGGGGTAGGCTTTGATTATGTGTCCTTCAAAAAACTTGTCCAAGTCATTTAAATTGTTAGATTTATTGGCATAAAGCTGTTCATAATGTTCCCTTATTAACCTTTTATTATCTGGAGAATCTATAATGATACCACTTCTGTTATTCCTAATATTTGAACTGTGTCTTCTCCCTTTTATCCCTGGTCAGTCTAACTGACCTTCTTTAAAAAAACAGCTTTGATTTTATTGATTCTCTCTACTGCTTTTATATTCTATTTCATTGCTTTTCACCGTGATCTTTACTATCTCTTTTCTTCAGCTTACTTGGATTTCATTTGTTCTCCACTTTCTAGTTTCTTAAGGTAAGTGTTGAGGTCATTGATTTGAGACTTTTCTTTTTTCTAATATAGCTATTTAAGGCTATAAATTTCCCCATAAGTGCTGCTTTAGCAGCATCCCACAAAATCTGATGTTGTATTTTCATTTCATCCTATTCTAAATACCTTCCAATTATTTTTTAGCTCTTTTTTTTATTTTTATTTTTTTTTATTGTTACTAAAATTTTTTTTTCCAGTGTTTCAAGATTCATTCCCCATGCCCCACACCCAGTGCTCCACGCTTTAGGTGTCCCCAGTACCCACCACCAGGCTCTCCCATCCCTCCACCGCCCTCCCTCCAAGTCCCTCAGTTTGTTTCTGTGTTCAAAATCTCTGTTGTTTCGTTTCCCTCCCTAGATTACCCTAGTTCCCATTTGCTTTCCTTCTGCCACTGTCCTCCAGTTTGCCCCTCATGCACC
>PITA01006299.1:0-53511 GCA_004023965.1 Spilogale gracilis
GGAATATTACTCAGCCATAAAAAATGAAATATTGCCATTTATAGCAATGGATGGACCAGTGGGTATTACGTTAAGTGAAATAAGTAAGACAAAAAACACAAATACCATATGATTTCACCTCTATGTGAAATCTAAAGACAACAATAACAACAAAAATCCAACCATCCAAACAAACAAACAAAAAACAAAGAAGAGGGGTCTCTGGCTAGCTCTGTCTATAAAGCATGTGACTCTTGATCTTGGGGTCATAAATTCAAGCCCCACATTGGGTGTAGAGATTACTTAAAAATAAAATCTTTAAAAAAATAAAACAAGTAAGAACAGGGGTGCCTGGGTGGCTCAGTTGAGTGGCTAACTCTTGATTTTGGCTCTGGTCATGATGTCAGGGTCATGGGATCAAGGCCCGTGTCGGGCTCTGCTCTTAGCACAGAGTCTGCTTGACCTTCTCCCTCCCCCTCTGTCCTCCCCCCCCTGCTCACACCTGCATGTGCTCTCTCTTAAAATAAATAAATAAAATCTTTAGAAAAAAAGAACAAAAGAAAACAAAAAAGACTCATTAAGATATAGGAAATAACGTATTGGTCACTAAACTGCTTAGGGCAAGTGAAATAGATGAATGGGATTAAGAAGTACAAACTTCTAGTTATAGAATAAATATATCATAAAGACATACATAATGTATAGCACAGGGAATAGAGTCAATAATATTGTAATACATTTTGTATAATCATAGATGGTAACTAATCATGAGGATCATTTTGTAATGTATACAAATATAAAATCACTATGATATATACCCCAAAGAAATAGGATATAGTATGTCAATTATACTTCAATTGAAAAGTTCTCTTCAAAAGAAAAAAAATTTTAAGTGTTTGGTGACGATCTGAACTAAACTTATTCTGGTAATCATTTCACAATATATACATATATGAAAACATTATGCTGTATATCTAAAATGAGTACATTATATGTCAGTTATACTTCCATTTAAAAAATAAAAAGTATATAAATATGTACATAAATACATATGGTAATGGATTAAAACTATTAAATAAATAAAAAGAAAATCTAAAGTTCATACTAGTGATAAACTATCAAACTTCTAGTAAGATGTAAAAGGAATAATAGAGATAGAAAATAACCATTTTGTAAAAATCATAGAAATAATTGAATCAAACAAAAATCATCAACAGATGCTAGAACTAGCTGCTGAAAGTTCAAAAAGGAATATAGTCACCAACTATCTCCCCCAAAATTACTTCATAATTACAAATCAGGATAACTTTACGGTGGTGGAATCTGGTAGACATGACCCATGTCAGTCAGGGTTCAAACAGAGGAGCAGAAGGGGCTGAGTTTCTGAACTGGAAGGCTGAGTTCTCTCCACACCCCAAACTGGGAAAGTTAAGGAAGATAGAAAAGAGGCTTCTTCATAGTGCCTTGACTGGAGCCAGACAACAACCTGTCTCACCAACCACAGGGGCAGAGACTCGCATGTCTTAGACTACTTGTCCATCTCCCACCACTGAAGACAGATAAATACCAGCCAATTTAAGGACACAAGAGACGGAACAGTATACCTATGAGGGACCAGCATCCAGAGAGAAGGAAGAAGAGGCAAACTTTCAGAATAAAACCTTTATTAATTACAACAGCTGGAAGAGACAGACAACAGTTTGAACATAAAAATAATTAGAACATCCCCAAAATATTCCTGAAGCAATATGGTTGATTGAACTAAAACTCCATAATAAATTAATTTTAGGGTACGATAAGGCTTTGGGATAGGATTGCCTGGGAGATTTAGTAAAAGAAATATCCCCCAACTTAGAGGTATATTATCTTAAAAGATGGTATGCATTCTAGTAAAATTTTTGAACTCCAGAAACAAAGATAAATATTATACTCTTCCAAAGAGAAAGATCAACTTATTTTCAAAGGGTAAATAATGAGACCTGTGTCAGACTTCTCACCTGGAACACTGAAAGCTAGAGGGTAGTGAATATCATTAATAACACTGACAGTCAACTCTGACCTAAGAATTATAAACCCAGACAAGGCAATCATTTGCTTGTCACAGTAAAAGAACAGTATTATGCAAATACTTAGGATCCTAAGAATACTCAGGATCACATCACTCACGTAATAGATTTACAGTTGATACTTGAGGAAAGGTGCTAAACCAAAGTACAAATGAATTAACCAGGTATCACAGTAGAATGTGATGAAGATATAGCAGAAAGAAAAGAGCGTACAACAAATTTTGATCTCTCTTTTTCCCCCTTCTTAACAATACCCACCATACATGTATATTTAAATCAAATGGATTATGATATGCTCTGGAAATGTGCTACTAATAGTGACAGAGACAGGCTACTCTTGGACGTTTTTTTCTGGAAATAGGAGGTATTGCTGCCTTTTCTAAATGCCGTCTGACAATATGTGTTAAAATTTTAAGTACACATACCCTTCCTCTGCAGGTGTCCAATCCTCAGAATCTAGTGCATAGATAGGAAAGCACAACTATGTAAGGCTATATTTATACATATGTATGCACAGCTGATCTGCCTCACTGAACACTGCGATGACCATAGCATTTGTGTTCTATTTGAGCTGGTGAAACTTCTGGCTGGTTCGGTTCAGATCATACTGATCACTATTATTTCTAGTATCACTCTCATATATAATAGATACTTGTGTATATGTACATATGTATACGTGTGTTTTTGTATGTATGTATGTGTGTATACACATATATACGCGCATACACGTGTGTGCTTATATATGCATATACATGTATATGTGTGTGCATGTGTGTATATATATAGTGCCAGAAATTAAAGTGATTATTAACAGTGTGCTAGCAATAGACATTATCACTCTGATTTCCGGAAATAGAGAAAATGAGAAGTAATATTGTTACTTTAACTTGCATCCTAACTACTAGTAAACTATAGTACCTTTTTACATATTTACTAAGCACTTGGACTTACTCTGTTTTCTACTTGCTTTTTTTTTCTATTGCTCTATTCTTATTTTAGCTTTCTACTTCTTTTTTTTTTCGGTCAACTTTTTGGTAATTTTCATGAAAATAATCTATTTCCTTTGTTGCTATAAATTGGACATTAATAACAAATATATGTGGGGTGTATGTATCTACGTATAGGGCGGCAGTAGCAAACCAAAAATCTCCAAGCTGTAGGTAAATTGAATGCCCATTAATAGAGTATGAATGGACAAATAAATGATAAATCCATATTGTAAAATATTTTGTAGCCATTTACAAGCTTTATACTATTTATAAAAACAAGATAAGTAGTTGTACCAGAAACTGCTAGTAGGCAACTCAATATATTCATTCTTTCCTTCCTCTACTTCCTCTATATAACAGAATACTATTATCCTGGTGTGTGTTTGAGAATGAGTGTGAACGTGTGTGAGCATCCGAGAAGGCAGGAGTGTCTGAGAGGGCATATGAGAGTACAAAATGTATCCAGTTAAACAATTACACATTCCCAATGTCTTGAGTTAGAAGTGGTCATGCACTAGGTTCTAATGATATTGTAGGAAGAAATTGTTGGATAGACTTCTGAGTAACTGAGTCTAGAATTATGCTTCTACCATAGACAACTAGAAAATGAGACAAAGTGTTGTTTTTTTTTTTAAAAGTCTTTCAGACATTGGATAATAGGAAGTTCAGAACTATGGTCACTGAGGGAAAAGAAATGAAGTGAATCCTACCACACCTAAACTTTCCTCTCGGAGACAATTTCTGGACTATGGCACGGGGAGGAAACCCAAGCAAAGCATGGAAAGTTATTGTGTTAAAGAAAAGAGACCACAGTTCAAAGATTTGTGAACTTTTCTTTTACATAGAACCACCTGAGAGGATGGAGACACTCATAGGAAGAATTAAAGAATCAACAGCTGAATAAAAATCTGTGTATGGTAGGGTAAACTGCCATGAGATAGGGGAAAAAAACAGATTTCAAGTAACAACAGTGATTAGGAAAGAGACAATTTCTATAGGCCATACTGGGCTGGGGATCATTGTAGCAAGTGGAAAAATGGAGAAATATTACAGAATATACGGGGTATTCAGTAGAGACCTCAAAAAAACCATAATGCCTTAGAAGGGGGACCAAGTTAGTCTTAGAGCAAAACTGCAGGCTACTGTAGACTTGCCCTGAAAGAACTTAAAAACAAGCCCTAAAAGAATTAAACTGAACAGGAATAACTTCAGTTCTTGTGAGAATCAAGTTTGACAGTCTTTGAAAACAAACAAAAATCCAGCAACGTGCAATGTATAATTTACAATGTCCAGATTCTAATAAAAAGTATTATTTATACATAGGAAAAGAACCAGGAGGAAAGTCAGACTCTAGTAACAAATTCAGAAATGAAAGAGTTGATGGAATTCACAGATGTTAAAGAGATCATAAATATGCTCATAAGTTCAAAAAATGTAGAAGAAACAGCATAATAAGGAGACAAGTTGGAGATTTAAGTATGAATGGAACTCCTGGAGATGACAAATGAAATGGCAAAATGGAAATTTTACTGGGTATGTTTAATAGCAGGTCAGAGACTACGGAAGAAAATATCATTAAACTTGAAGACATAAAAATAGAACTTATCCAAAATGAATCAAAGAGAAAAGAAAAACACCCCTCTCCAAAAGCTCTCAATGATTTGTGGGAAAATGTTAAATTTATAGGATATCCAAAATTGTTGTCGCAGATACAGATGAGAGAGACTGAGGCAGAAAAATGTTTCAAGAAATAATGGCTTAACAGTTTCTTTTTGGAAAACTATAAATACAGAGAATGATCTTAATGAACTCCAACACACACACACACCCCAGCCTCAAGGCATACCACAAACAAATTACCGAAAACTAGAAAACTGACCAGCTAGAAAAAGACACAATACATACATAGGAACAACTAGAAAAAGACATCGTACATAGAGGAAAAGATAAGAATTTTTACAGCTTTTCATCAGAAATGCTCTAAGTAAAACCAACGTCGAAGGAACAATGTCAAGCGCTAAAAGAATAAAAACCCCTTTCTATGTAGAATTTTCTACCCAGTGAAGTTATCCTTCAAAAATGAAGACTAAATAAAAAATTTATTTTCCAGATAAACAAAAGCTGAGAGAATTCAGCAGCAGTAGACCTGTGCTACAAGAAATGTTAAAGGAAGTTCTCCAGACAAAAGGAAAATGATGTTGTTTGTAACCATGTATCTACACAAAGAAATGAAGAATGCTGAAATAGTACAGATACAGGTATAAAAAAGCCTTTCTCCTTCGTTTGTAATGTCTTTAATAGACAACTGGTGACTAACAGCAAAACCACTTAGTGTGGTTCGTAACATGTGGAAATACATCAAAGTAAGTAATACAAAGGGCAGGAGAGGGAAAAAATATATATCATTAGTTTAAAGTTTTCAAATTATATGTGCCGTGTTGTATTATTTCAAAGTAGACTGTGGTAAGTAAAAGATGTGTATTTTAAACTATAGAACAGCGCTGGCAAATCAAAGTATGTAAGGCGCACATAGAAGTTGAACTTTTCTTTCAGCCACATTAAAGACATTAAAAAGAAACAAAATTAGTTTTAATGATTATTTAATTGAAATCAATTATCATTTTGTTAGATAGAACTTAGAAATGAGCAGAAGAAATGCCCCGATAAACAATGAATTTTGGAACATTGAAAAAATAAAATAATGTAATTAAAAGAAGAAGAAGAAGAAGAGGAAATGCCCCAATGAACCTTCATCCCTTGACCTGAAAGATTTCAGAGTCTCAAGTTCCTCAGGGAGAAAATGATAGAGCAGGCACTTAGCTTGCAGGAGCTGCAGGCAAGGATAGGGATAAATGTGTTACAAGTTAGCAGCCCTGGGGCAAGGCTTCCTGACCTCGGGGCTTCTAAGACCCTGGGACTAACAGACCAAGACACAGGTGCACACTCTCCTCTTCCACTTCTGCGTTACAGTACCCCTAGACTTCTTATAATGCAATTGCATTGTGGTTACAGCCCTCCTCGTCCCCCCCCAATGTCTACTGTGACTGTTCTGGTTCAAACCTTGTAGGGTCAAAAACGTCCCCTCCCAATCTGTGGAAGCGGTCCCCCAAATTGGAAGCAGCTTCCATTAGATAACCCCTGCCCATGATGTAAGACCCCTCTCACATGAAATAAAAGCATCCCTGGAGCCCCAGGATAGCGGCCGCTTCTGGGCTCACCCACTCTCCCACCACGAGTGTACTGTCGCTTTAAAAAAGCTGCTTCCTGCTTTCACTTTGGGCACTGGGTTCTAATTCTTATTAATTCTGTTAAATTACTATGTTGACTATGGTAGGTCTTGGTGATGGCCAGCTTTTGTTGAATTTAATGGGAGTTCCTTGTGTTTCTTGGGTTTCGATACCTGTATCCTTCTCCACATTAGGGGAGTTTTCTGCTATAATTTGCTCAAATAAACCTTATGCCCTTTTCTTTCCCTATTCTTTTCCTGGGCCTCTAGGACATGAATGTTCTTACACTTTAAACAGTTGCTGAGTTCCCTAAGTCTACGTTTGTGATCTGATACCTTTCCCACTTCTTTTCAACTTCACTATTTTCCATAATTTTATCTTCTATATCACTGATTCATTCCTCTGGCTCATCCACCGCTGTCATGGCACCCATTCAGCTTTGCATCTTGGTTATAACATTTTTAATTTTGGCCTCGCTAGATTTTAGTTCTTTTATCTCTAAGGGATTCTCTAGTATCTTCCATGCTTTTTAAAAAAAAAAAAAAATATATATATATATTTATTTATTTGAGAGAGAAAGAGAGAGAGAGCAAGTGCATGTGCATGAGCGTGGAATGAGGGACTCCACCCTGCGTTCAGAGCCAGAAGAGGGGCTTGATCTCATGACCCTGAGATCACAACCTGAGCTGAAACCAAGAGATGGGTGCTTAACTGGCTGTACTCCCCAGGTGCATCTCCTATGTTTTTTTCAAGCCCAGTTATATCCTTACAATTGTTTTAAATTCTAGTTCAGTCATCTTATATCTCTATTAACTAAATCCCTGGCCATTACTACTTCTTCCTGTTCTTTCTTTTGGGGTGAATTCCTGTATTACTATTTTGTCCAGAAAAAAAGAAAGAAAAAAAAAAGGGAAGCTAGATCCTGGGTGTGTAATAAAAATTAAAATTAAAGTTAAAAATATTTAAATATGTACGATTAAAAAAGAAAAAGGAAGATAGATCTTAGATGTGTTTTGTCTGCTTGTTAAAGGAAGATAGATCAGAAAAGTTTATATACGTGTACACATATATAATAATAAATAAAAAATAACAGAATAAAATAAAAATAGAAATAAACATAAAAACAGAAAGGAAGGTAGATCCCAGTTCCCCTAGTTCTGAAGCTTTATAGCACTCTGTGATCGGCAGACTTGGGGCTTGCAAGGGGCTCGTGCTGGTCTTCTGTGGGAGGGGACCCTTGTTCTGACCCCTGGGTGAAATTGCCCAGTGGGGGCGCTCCTGCAGGGCACGGGGGCGGGGGGGGGGGCGGTGCTCGGCATAAGGGGCTCCTGGCTCCATTTGGTGTCCCTGTTTAGGTCACTGAGGTCAGTCATGCTGATGGATGGGGTGAAATGGCTTCCTCCTCACTCTGCCTTCCCGTGAGCAGAGAGCTTGTGCCCATCAATTTTCAGGAAGCCCTCACAGAAGAGCAGTCACCTCTCAGAGTGACCCTTGCCTTCACCCTGACTGTGTCCCAGCCACCCACGTGCAAGGCGGCACGGTACTCCTGTGTTTTATCTTGGGCACGTGGCTGGTTTCACAACTCCCAAGTGTTAGGGAGTCATGTAAGGGCAGACCCACACTGATCCTCGGGGGGAGGGTCTTCGTGCACTTTGGCCGTCTACCGGTTTGTCCCCCAAAAGCGGTCGCTGGACCATGCAGCAGGTTCGGAGTTTATGGGAAAGCACAGGAGAAAGCCAGCACCCAGGCTCTCTGCCCGCAGCCGGCTTCCCCGGTCCTGTTCCTGGAAACTGCGCCGCACAGCACGTGGGCGCCGCGGGTCCTTTTGCCCCACAGCCCTTCCTAAGTGCACTCCAAGCAGGGAAATGTTTTCTCCCTGTGCAACCCAAGGTATCCTCAGACCATGCTGTCTGCTCAGGTCTCTGCCCTCCTTCCCCACAGGAGCACCGCCAAGCGGGCCAGGTACAGACTTCTAAAACTTCAGATTTTGCTGTCTGCTGCTTATAATAACTTGTGGTCATCTCGGTAAGCGGGGGGGTCCCTCTCATGTGCAGCACCTGCAGTTCTCATCTCTCCCAAACCCACTCTCCACAGCTCCTACCTTCCCCAAGGTGGTCACGTTCGTACTTGTAGATGTGCAGTTTTGTTATCTAAGTCCTTAGATTGGTTTCCCCCCCAGAAATTTTATTATTTATTTTTATTTTATTTATTTATTTTAGAGATAGACAGCATGAGTGGGAGGGGCAGAGAGAGAGAGCAAGAGGATCTCCAGCAGACTCCAGTTTGAGTGTGGAGCCCAATGCCTGGATGGATCCCAGGACCCTGAGCTCATGACCTGAGCCAAAATCAAGAGTTGGGTGCTTAACTGACTATTGGCTACTAGGTGCCCCAAGGCTCAGGAATTTTATTTTATTTATTTATTTATTTTTTTTTTTTTAAAGATTTTATTTATTTGACAGAGAGAAACACAGCCAGAGAGGGAACACAAGCAGGGGGAGTGAGAGAGGGAGAAGCAGGCTTCCCGCCGAGCAGGGAGCCTGATGTGGGACTCGATCCCGGGTCTCCGGGATCATGACCTGAGCTGAAGGCAGTGGCTTAACCAACTGAGCCACCCAGGCGCCCCTCAGGAATTTTAAATGACTTATTGCAAACAGTCTTAAATCTTTTTTGTAATAGCTTAAAGCTAATTTATATTATATGGGTTAAAATATATTTATTATATTTATTAAATATATTTATTAACATATAATGTATTATTTGTTTCAGGGGTACAGGTCTGAGAATCATCAGTCTTACGCAACTCACAGCACTCACCATAGCGCATACCCTCCCCAATGTCCATCATCCTGTTACCCCATCCCTCCCACCGCCCTCCACTCTAGCAACCCTCCATTTGTTTCCTGAGATTAAGTCTCTTATGATTTGTCTCCCACTCTAGTTTTGTCTTGTTTCATTTTTCCCTCCCTTCTCCTATGATCCTGCCTTGTTTGTCAAATTCCTCATATCAGTGAGAGCATATGATAATTATCTTTCTCTGATTGACTTATTTCGCTTAGCATAATACCCTCCAGTCATTGCAAATGGCAAGATTTTGTTTTTTGATGGCTGCATAATATTCCAGTGTGTGTGTGTGTGTGTGTGTGTGTGTGTGTGTGTGTGGTGTGTGTATATCATATCTTCTTTATGCATTCATCTGTTGAGGGACATCTAGGCTCTTTCCATCATTTGGCTATTGTGGACATTACTGCTATAAACATTGGTTGTGCACTTGGCCCCTCAGATCACTACATTTGTATCTTTAGGGTAAATACCCAGTAGTGCAGTTGCTGGGTGGTAGGGTAACTCTATTTTCAACTTTCTGAGGAACCTCCATACTGTTTTCCAGAGTGGCTGCACCAGCTTGCATTCCCACCAACGGTGTAAGAGCATTCCCCTTTCTGTGCATCCTCACCAACATAGATTGATTTCTTAGGTGTTCAGAGTGATTTAATATTTATCTAGCTATCTTCAGTGGAGGAAGCAAACTTAAGGTCTCTCCACTTCTCTGCCTTGTTAACTCCTCCCAGAATGATTTTCAAGTCCAGCCACCTTTAGCCTTCCTCTGTCACCTACGGGGAAGCCAAGAAACAGTTGTGAGGGTTACAGTCTAGAACACTGGCTGGGATTTAATCGCAAGTTGATAGAATGTTTCTCTTCCCAGGTACTTTACCATCACATTAGTTGGAATTCAGAACAATAACAGCAGATGATAGTTGAAAGAGCTACAAGGCACAGTCAACATTTAGGGAGGAGATTGAAACAAGGGCAGGGGAGTCTGAAGTTCCCGACCCCTGTAACTACAGCAAACAGTAAGCAGCCCAAATCCTAGCTGGAATAACATAAAACCTAGATCCAATACACGGGTCTGGCTTTCAACAAACATTCTAAGGCCATTTGAAAATACACACACGCGCATGAGCAGTCTGAAGAGAGGAAGCATGCCTCATAGCCAGACTCAGATGGGACGCAGATTTGGGAATTGTCAAACAGGGAATTTAAAACACCTGTGCTCAATAGGTTAGGAACTCTACGGTAAAAAGTAAAAAACATCCAAGAGCAGAGGGATGGCATAAGCAAGGAGAAAGAAACTATAAGAAAACCAAAAGGAAATGCTAAATAAAAAAACACCATAACAGAAACGAAGAGTGTATTTGATGAACTCATTCGTAAAGTGGACACGGCCAACGGAACAATTAGCTTGAAGAGAAGTCAGTTTGCTGCCTGTACATTTCTGCCACTTCAGAAAGTTATAACATGCGCTCGCTGTACATATTAATTTCTAGGTGATTTTTAAAAGTCTCCGGGGTCTCTGATTTATAAGAATATTCTATAATAAGTGATTCATAAAAGCTACTTGCAAAATGTTTACAGTAGCACATATTTTGTTCCTTTTAAATTTGTTGTCACCAAATTTTTCCTTCAGAGAAGTAGTGGTGAACCAGCAAATGGAATTGCTCTCAAGTAATCTCACCTTCTGAATCCCTGTATCTTTAAAGAACTGACCTCGTTTAAGTATTCTCTGTCATCCTTGGGAAGCAGAGATCGTGCTTTCTATTTAACATTTTGAGAAAACTGTTAAGATAAGGGCCTCCAGTACACGGTAGACCAGAAATCTAGTTCTCTCCCACATGGCCTGCACCTTAGCCCACGAATCTCCTCCACTCTGTCCCCATTCATTTGTTAGTACCCTTTCCCTTGTCCTCAGCCAATCCCATCGTGGTTTTGTAGAAAAATGGAACATCGTTCCCTGAAGCTGTGAACTGTGCGTATTTTTTTTTTTTTGGCTTTAAAATATCGGGCATGTAATAATAAAGATCCAGAAAGCCACTGAAAGGAGAGCACACCTACAGAAATCGCCGGCGACTGTCTTTTCCTTCCTTCATGGTCCTGCTCAGAGTTGTCTCGTTGGCAGGCGGCCGCCTGTGAAATGTGCACATTTCAAAGCAAATGGTTCCAAGAGCTCATAATTGCTGCCAAACGTGTGTGGATTTTAATAGACCATTTTCATTAGCCTTGTGTGAAATCACCTGTCTCTGTGTTGTTACCCAACTTAATTGTCAATTATGGTGATTAAGCTTGGCTTTCACCACCATCGCTGGTAATCATTAGTATTATCTCTGAGGCTGAACGAAGGGGAAAAAAATCACGCCAGAAAAAAAGTCATTTTGTAGATGAAGGTGAATATTTTGGTGTCATCGAATGAGGTGGTGTTTTTCTTTATTCAGGCTGAACCAAATCTGAATCTAGCTGTCATTTCCAATCCGTCTTTAGATGTCTTGGGACGCATCACCTCTCTTCTGTCACTTGGTTTCCTGTCATCAAGGAAGGGTTCCTGATACTCAATTCCCTTCCAATCCTCTAGAAATGTACCCCCTGACTAATTGGGAAACTAGATAAGATAATACCTTTAAAGCGCTTTCCGCAATGCTGATGTTTCTAAGTATACAGGTGGAGTCATGAAACATTTGGGGGGGGGGACGGAAAGTGCTGTCAGTGAGGAACTTGAAATTTTGATCAACTGCTGATTTTTTCTACTTTCATCAGCTCTGTTAAAGTTCGAACACCTTGCCTCGGCTTCCTGTATAGAATCATCTCATTGTCTTAACTAATTATTTACTTTTCCTGGACTTTGGAATAAACAATGAAAATCAAGGAAACCATCATTTTTTCTCCTCCTTTACACATTTTAATTTAGTAAAATACCCAAGCCTATTTCTGTCGTGCTTTTATGGGATCTTAGGACATGACAGACTAATGAAAGACATTTCAAAAATGATATTAGATATTGTCTCTAGTATTTGAATGCCATATGTGTCCCCCAAGGTTTTCGACACTCTTAAGATTTGATGGTTTCCTTGATCTTTCCAAAACACTTTGAGGAAATGAAGAGATTTTTTATTCTAATTTAATGGGAAGAAAGAAATTAAGTCATGCAAGCTTAAGGGATATAGAGAGTGAATCAGTGTTCACTGCCTCACGGGATAGAGAGGGAATAATCCCACACAGTTCTTAATAAAAACATCCAAGTCCATAACCTGGGAAACATGACCCTCTGGGAAGTCTAAACCGAGGCTGGGAAGAATTATAAGGGAATTAGCTTTCTGGATGATTTCTCTTCTCTTCTAATTTTCTCATTCCCATTTACTGCTGTTTTGAATTGTGGCTTTTTTTCCCCCTTTCTTCTTTTTTTTTTTTTGAGAGCTCTGATGATAACACATACTTATGGTTATCACTAAACTTCTAAACTCTCTGTACTCAAAATTACTAACAGAGTATCTTCTTAAGTTTCATGATCACCTACCTATACACAGTGGAGGACTGGAATCTGAACTATTATGAGATCTTCTAGTTTCTATGAATGTGTGTTTCTCTTGGGATATGAAATATTATTTTTATTTTCCTGGAAAAGGAGAATATAATTTAAAATACCACCTAGGAATAAAGGAGGGGGACAAGGTAAAGCTCAAATATTTTCTCTTCTGTGAAGCTTCTGCAAGTCTTTCCTCTCCCAAGTCAGGACAAAATGAATTGTCCCTTTTCCTATGTCCCCACTCTACTTGTCCTTACATGGGTTATAGTGTGCACACATTTTATTATAGGTTTTTGTTGTGTAACCCAAACTTGTTGTCCTCAATTTTGGTAAAGAGAGCCTCTTTTTCAGCTGCTATGTAAGTAAAGATAAATGTAAAGGAAAGAGAAATTCAAACACCCAGAACTGTGAAGGCTAAGTCCCTGACTGGGGATTATAGGGTGCCTCACAGTGAACTGATTCAAAGGAAAATAAACTGCCTTGATAACTTGATTGTATTATGAAGGCTGAATGGCTTCTTTATTGGACAGCATTCCCCAAATTCATGGAGATTCCATGTAAGCTTGTGAATACTTGCGCTTTGTGACAGAAATGTGTCTGGAGGTTAAGTCTAATTCAACACGTTCTTGTTTTCCTCTACTGTGTATGTATGTCTTGTTAAGATAAATTCTGTATTGTGTTCTTTTTCCCCTATCATCTAGCACAGTGCCTGGCACAAGGAGGACAGCAACAAATGTTTGCTAAATCTCCAAGTATCATACTCTACCCCCATAGCACCATGAATCAGTTTTGAAATTATAGTTGAGAAACAAGGTAAGATATTAATTTTCTTCCTTTAAGGTTTGCAAGCTTACTGTGTATTCAAGGCAGTGAATGAAACGAGGAATAATAATACTTGATAGTAGATCTAAAATTCTGGCTGACCTCTACCTCTATCTTTTCTTGGAACCTGTGACTTCCCTCAAGAGGTTGACAGGATAAGGGACTGCTGTTTTGAGACCTCCTTTAGCTCTTCTTTTGTGCTCATGGAATCTGTTTCTTTCTGGTTATTTCAATTAGAGTTGCCTTTAAGATTTCAGCTCCCAGTACCAAGCGCTCCCAGCATTTCCCTGTAGAAGTTCCCTGATTCAGCCATCTCTGCCAGTTGGGGTTTATGAGGAAATGAACCAAAGCCAGCAGTGTTGCCATGGTGATCAAGTCTCTATGGAGTGAAGTCAGGGGAGCATCCATTGGAAGGATTGGGAAGCCATATCCTAGTAGAATGGCCATCCGCTAATAATGAAGTGGTCCTGAAAAAGGAGTGGGGTCAGAGCTGGGGGTGGGGGTGTCTTAAGGAGTGAAGAAAAAATTGGAATAGATACTATGAGGGGTGTATCGGGGAGTCAAAAAGCAATGAGTGAAGTGATTGTCTGAAAAACTGTGAGCCCAGCCCAGGAAAGATTGCATGTATCAGAGTGGACCCTGGGAGTCCTCATAGAAATTCTGGGCACCCTGGGAGTGGCAACAGTGTAAACAGACATAAGGAATGACCCAGGGCTGGGTACTGTCAAAGCAGATACATGAACTATGTGTAGATGGAAGACACCTATGAGACATAAACACACCTCAGATTACTAACAACTACAGTATCAGAAGTCTTTGCTTAAATAGTTTGCCACAAAGTGAAAAGAAGCATGTTTGTGTGAAACTTAAGGTTGATAGAAAGAGAAATTTTTATTATTATAGTAGTAATACCTAAATCACATGGTTATTATGAAAATAAAATTTAAAACTTATTAGTAGGTGCTGACAGATTGTGTAGTATACGGTTATGTTCAGTAAATTCTTGTGTAGATACTTAAAAAAATTCTCAGATTCCAATTCATGTTCAGTCTTAAGCTATAGGACTGACAGCATTTCTTCGAAGGGCTCATAGCCCTTAAAAAGATGTGATGAACACACTAAATTGTCCCATATGGCAACTTAGAAACAGACATTATTAACCTCATGATATAAAACAGCACTGTTGACCTCTAGGAGAGTCAAAGCCCCTCTTGGCCTCTTTCTGAGCGGAACATTCCTTGTTTCCTGCCCTCTCACAAGCTGACTTGGGGTCCAAGAAAACTCTGTCCCCTACAAAGGAGCCCAGATTTGGATTGGCTAGCTGTCAGAAGGTGAAGCTCTTGAAGAGAACAGACTTAGCATATATGAGTGTGGTGTTTCCTCTTCTCTCCTTTGTTTCCTTCCAGGGGGAGGCCCCACCATCTTTCTTTCTCTCCTCCCACATGAATGCAGAACCTAGAGCTCAGGATTAAGTACCCAAAGCCAGCAGCAGCAGAGGCCAAGTCCACGGGTCCTTTTGGGAATTGCAGCAGAGGCTTGTCTTTCCCTTGTTGTCCATTATGGTTTTTCCAGATCTGGGATTTAAGATTAAGTCTGTGGAAGGTGTAAAGAGCAGACCCAGCAAGCTACTTTCTTTCCAGGCTACTCAAGCCAATTTAACTTAGAGAAAGGACTTCTCTCAGCCTAGGCCACTGGAATTCAGGAATGAATCTACAAATATCACACAGTGTTTCTTTAACTTTCTTTGGTTTACTTTGTCCTTTGTCCATAACTATCAGAATCTTTTAAATGGAGGGTTTATGGGGCAAGGGCAGGGTATGATCATCTCTGAAACTTCTGAATAAAATACCACCTTGATACAATACTACTTAACAGGATCTCCCTTCCATCATGTGCAATACCTGGTCCAACATTCATCCTATCTCTTCAATCTCAGTTCTTTCATCAATAAATGAGCTGCAAATAACATAAATTGACTTTAGTCTCAGCTATGAAAGGGGATTTCAAACTATGCATTACTGTATTTATTTTTTAACCTTTTCATCCACTAGTTGATAAAGTACTTTGAAGACAAGAATCATGTCTTGTTTTTTTTTATGCTTCGAAGCATTGATTTAATGTCTCTTGCATAGTATCTTTCTTTTAAATATTTTTTGTTATTTATTTTTTTTTGAGAGAGAGAAGGGGCAAAGGGAGAGGGAGAGAGAGAATCTTAAGCAAAGCTCAATCTCACAATCCTCAGATCATGACATGAGCAGAAACCGAGAGTCAGACATTTTACTGACTGAGTCACTCAGGTGCCCTTGCATAGTAGCTTTGTAATACCTGTTTCCTTATTCTTTTTTTTTTTTTAAAGATTTTATTTATTTATTTGACAGAGAGAAACACAGCCAGAGAGGGAACACAAGCAAGGGGGGTGAGAGAGGGAGAAGCAGGCTTCCCGCCGAGCAGGGAGCCCGATGTGGGACTCGATCCCAGGTCTCCAGGATCATGACCTGAGCCGAAAGCAATCGCTTAACCAACTGAGCCACCCAGGTGCCCCTAATACCTGTTTCTAATACCTGGTAATATTCAAATACCAGAACAAGAAATTCTTGAAGGTGGAAGGTATCTAAGAAGTCACAGGCCACAATCCCACATCCAGGGCTGAATCTCCCCTCAAACCTCCAGGGCAAATGATATCCAGCCTCTCCATGGATGTTTCCAGGGATGGGGAGCTCACTGTTTCACACAGCAGCCCATTCTGTTGTTGGACAGTCCTCACTGCTAGAAACATAACATAATAAAAAAAAAAAGAAAGAAAAGAAAAAGAAAAAGAAAAAAATGATTCCTTACCTGGCATTGAGACTTGTCTTCCAGCGAGGTCCAACCACTGTGCTTCTTGCTGGACTGAGAGCCACACAAAGTCCATCCCCAAGTTCATCTCATAGCTCTTGAAGTGTTCAAAGTAGCTTCCATGATATCTGGGTTTGAATATCATCCATTTCTTTATATGTTCTTTAGAAGAAAGTCCTTCAAGATGCTTTGGGGGTTTGGTTGGTCAACATGTCTCATCAGTCGTAGAGCCTAGAATGCACCCCATACAAGAGTGAGGTAAAAGTGGCAGAGAATACAATGGACAAAACTTCCACTCATGTAGGTATGAACACGTAGCTTTTCTGGTAGTGGTTCCATTGACTCATATTTAACTTATAGCCAGTGGAAACACATGCTCATCTCATATAAACGGCTGTAGCAAACTTGTGAAGCTGGGCTTGGAGACCAGGTAAATGGCTTTGTATTAATTGAGTATCCCTATTGATCAAGCCTATTGGGATGTTTTTAAACTCTGGTTCCACTAGGAATATTGTTCTCTTATTCAAGTGCTGTTGTGAAGATTACATGAAATAATACATGCAAAGTGCTTAGAATACCCTGCACACAGTAGGTACTTAGTAGTAATTCATATTGTTGATATTATTTTTTTAAAGATTTTTATTTATTTATTTGACAGAGAGAAACATAGCTAGAGAGGGAACACAAGGAGGGGAGTGGGAGAGGGAGAAGCAGGCTTCCCGCCGAGCAGGGAGCCCAATGTGGGACTCGATCCCAGGACTCTAGGATCATGACCTGAGCCGAAGGCAGTGGCTTAACCAACTGAGCCACCCAGGCGCCCCTATTATTGATATTATTGAATTACCAACTTGAAGGATTGTACTGGATAAATTCTAAGTTTCTACTAGTTCTAGCAATTCTGGGAGTTTATTATTTATTTATTTATTTATTTATTTATTTATTTATTTATTTATTTATGATAAACAGGTAATTTGGAACTCCTGCTTCTCAGTTTAACACTCAGTGTAACATTTTTATTTGTTACATGTTTTTATACGTGCCTCTAACCTCTAAAAGTTATGGGTCAAGGGTGAAACACTCCTTATTCCACCTCTACAAGTGGGTTAGCCAAATGAAGTAAAAGTAAAGTCATCAGATGAATAAGTGTCACCAGTAGTAAGTTCTTCACCAAACAAAAAGACTGAGAAAATACAAAGAAGCATTCGTCAAGCATGATTAAGAAACGGCAATTTCAATGCTGGGAGCAAAATTGGAAAATACAAATAAAACATGATTCCAAAAGAGACATTTTTGTTTTTAATGCAAAATTAAGTCAAAAATGAAGTAAGTTGATATGCGTAGATACGTAAAATGAGTTAAATGTAGCTTTCAGGAGTGAGTTTGAGCGGGGTGGGTTCTTAGGGTCCTGAAAGCTGCCATCAAGTCAGTAGTGTCAAATTTCTCAAATTTCTCAGTGTGACTCTAGGCCTTTGTACATCAGCATACTTGAGGTCCTTGTTTAAAATGAGATTCAGGGGTATCTGGGTGGCTCAGTCAGTTGAGCGTCCCATTCTTCATTTCTGCTCAGGTCATGATCTCAGGGTTATAGGATCAAGTCCCACATTGGGCATGGAACCTGCTAAAGATTCTTTCTCCCTGTCTCTCTGCCCCTCCCAATAAAATAAATAAAGTAAAATAAAATTGAAACGATTCCTAGATATTGTCCCAAACCACTGAATTAAAATTGCTAGAGATTGACCTGGGTATCTGAATTTTAACAAACTCTCCAGTTGATTCTGGTGTACAGAAAAGACTGAGAACCTCTGTGGTATAGCAAGTGCCCAGAGGGTGAAGGACAGCCACTGCATGGAGGAAAGAGAGGGAACTTCACCACACTTATCTTTACACACAGCTATGACAGGCCTCGAACCCCTTGGAAGCTATGTGGTTTGAAAGTTTCATTCATTCTGGACCATAGGGGACATCATACAGAGAAACTGGGGTCTTCACATTTCTGAGGTGTCTCAGCAAGATAACCTACTCAGGAATAGGGGGGGGCAAGATGATGGAGAAGTAGGAGACCCCGTTTCAAAAGGTCCCCTGAATATCTACCAGAGCTAAATATCTACCAGAACACTGTGAACACCCATGGAATCAGCTTGAGATGTAGGACTACACACCTCTGGATCTCTACAAGGGCAGAAGAGCATCAGTGGAGAGGTAAAGCGGAGCAGGAGGGCTCGGACTGATTTCAGAGGAAAAACAAAGGAGTAGGGAACCATCAGAAGTGACCCATTGGGAAGTAATACTCCAATACGAAAGTGCCTTGCACTTGGGGAGCAGCATCAAATCGCAGTCTGGTTAAAAGCACTCAAAAACAAAGGGTCTTAAGAGGCAACCGGGGGAAGCTGATGGCTGCTGGCAGGGGCATAAAGCTGCAGCTTTGGGCCGGTGGTAGAAAGTGCTGTCTGGCACCGGAGTTCAATAAATGGTGCTAGGAAAATTGGACAGCTATGTATAGAAGAATGAAACTCGACCATTTTCTTACACTACGCACAAAGATATACTCAAAATGGATGAAAGACCTCAATGTGAGACAGGAATCTATCAAAGTCCTAGAGGAGAACATAGGCAGTAACCTCTTTGACATCAGCCACAGAAACTTCTTTCAAGACATGCCTCCAAAGGCAAAGGAAACAAAAGCAAAAATGAACTTTTGGGACTTCATCAAAATAAAAAAGCTTCTTTACAGCAAAGGAAACAGTCAACAAAACAGAGGAAACCCACAGAATGGGAGAAGATATTCACAAATGACACTATAGACAAAGGGCCGATATCCAAGATTTATAAAGAACTCCTCAAACTCAACAACTAAGACATACAAATGGCTAACAGACACATGAAAAAATGTTCATCATCATTAGCTATCAGGAAAATTCAAATAAAAACCACATTAAGTTCTACCTTACACCAGTCAGAATGGCCAAAATTAACAGGACAGAAACAAGTGTTGGAGAGGCTGTGGAGAAAGGGGAACCCTCTTACACTGTTGGTGGGAATGCAAGTTGGTGCAGCCACTTTGGAAAACAGTGTGGAGACTTAAAAAAATTAAAAATAGAGCTACCCTATGACCCTGCAACTGCACTACTGGGTATTTACACCAAAGATACAAGTGTATTGAAAAGAAGGACCATATGTACCCCAATGTTCATCGCAGCAATGGCCACAATCGTCAAAACTGTGGAAAGAGCCAAGGTGCCCATCAACAGACAAATGGGTAAAGAAGATATGGTCCATATATACAATGGAATATTATGCCTCCATCAGAAAGGATGAATACCCAACTTTTGTAGCAACATGGACTGGACTGGAGATTATGCTTAGTGAAATGAGCCAAGCAGAGAAAGTCAAGTATCATATGGTTTCACTTATGTGTGGAGCGTAAGGAGTAATATGGAGGACACAGTAGGAGAAGGAAAGGAAATGGAAAGTGGGGTAAATCAGGGAGGGAGATGAAACATGAGAGACTTTGGACTCAGAAACAAACTGAGGGGTCTTGGAGGAGAGGTGACGAGGGGATGGGTGAGCCTGGTGGTGGGTATTGAGGGCATGTATTGCATGGAGCACTGGGTGTGGGGCACAAACAATGAATCTTAGAACACTGAAAAAATAAAATAAATATATATATATATATAAAAGAAGATGTGGTCCACATATACAATGGAATATTATGCCTCTATCAGAAAGTATGAATACCCAACTTTCGTATCAACATGGACGGGACTGGAAGAGATGATGCTGAGTGAAATAAGCCAAGCAGAGAAAGTCAATTATCATATGGTTTCACTTACTTGTGGAGCATAAGGAGTAGGATGGAGGACGTTAGGAGAAGGAAAGGAAAAGTGAACTGGGGTAAATCAGAGGAGGAAATGAACCATGAGAGACTGTGGACTCTGATAAAACAAACTAAGGGTTTTGGAAGGGAGGGGTGTGTGGATGAGTGAGGCTGGTGATGGGTTTTAAGGAGGGCACGTATTGCATGGGGCACTGAGTGTGGTGCATAACAACAAATCTTGGAACCCCGAAAAAAATAAAATAAAACCTAAATTTAAAAAACAACCTACCCAGGAATCTGCTAATTCCTGAGAGGCCAGAGAGTCCCCCACCATTGCTAACCCTGTATAACCAAAAAGCACTTATAAGAGTTAATTATCTTGAGTGCATTGTAATTAACTTCCTAGATCACAGTTTGGGACTGAGCTCCTGACCCACTAGAGTTCAGAGCTAGCTGTCCTGTTGTCCCATGGGACTCTGCTGTTCTGGCCAGTGGGAACAGGGAGGGACACCTACCCAGGCTGTGACGATCAGATCATCTCTCCTGGGATTTTGGAGTTTGGTCTGGAGCTGCTTAGTTTGCTGACCCATTTGGTTAGAAACAGAACATGTACATTTGAGATCTGTGTCCCTTCTGTGGACAAAGGAACAGAGAAAAATAATTGTAGAGAAGATAGAGATATGATGTAGAGATGAGATGTGTATGTACATAAAGATAAGAAGAAAACAAATGGGCAAAGACGAACAAAGACAACAGTTCTTGCATCCAGTCTCTTCCTCAGGTGCCACTGCATTTCTTACTGTTGGTTTTTTGAAAAGTCTCTGTATCCTTCTATCAAATTTTCCTACATTCCTTTTTTTATAATATATAGGTTCAAGGAACTTTCTATTACTTCCACCTAAAAGGATCCTAATTGTTAAGCCTGTTTTGCCACAAAACCACTTACCTTTCTCACCACCCAGTATGCAATCTTGTTCCGTTATCTACCCCTCCACTCACATCTCTGGGTTCTGTGCTTTTGAATTAATTTTCCACCGTGTACAGGTAACAGAAGAGAATGACTGGCAAAATTGCTATATATTATTCTTCCTTTTTGAAGACAAAGGCAAAATTTCTTATTTAAATAGCCAACACTACAAGTATATGAAAAGTACAAGATTCAAAAAGTCAAACATTTAGGCAAATTCAGGGAGTTTTCTCACATTATCTATCACTGATCAGTTTAACCTGGATTTGTGTTCTCAGGCTTTGGTAAAAATTTCCTTCTAACTCATTTGAGTTCTTATATTCCTTTCATTCTTGGAATATTTTATTAGGATAAATCAGGATCTGAGATCATGGTTTCAATTTTTACCTATCTGCCACTACTTCTCTCAGTCATGACAAGTGTTTTCTTTACCCTACTTACCTACTTGATTATTAGGACTAAAGATAGACCGAGCTTCTCCCTCTCTCACTCCCCCTGCTTGTGTTCCCTCTCTGTGTTTCTCTCTGTCAAATAAGTAAAATCTTAAAAAAAAAGATAGAACTGCTCTGCCTTTCTCACTCGTTCTTCTGTTCCTCTTTCCTTTACTTCTTCTCTTCCAAACAATATAAGTGGAAAGAGAATGATTAACATCATTGATTGTCTGTGTCAGTAGTGTGAACCTCTGTGCCTATCTTTCCCACAATAAGGGAATAATTTTTTATCCCCCTCTGAAAAGGAATAAGAACAATTTCTCTTCAGAAACAGCTTTTTCTCATTAGGAAGCCCCTAATTATGCACAAAATGATGTTTTCATAGCAATTGCTCTATGAAGCTGTTGCAGAAACAAAGTGATTTAGTGAGAGAAACCATGTGCCTTTTCATATAAGACAAACTTTAAGAAAAAAAAACCATGCAAGTTGAAAATTTGGCATTGCTTTACAGCAAATATGCTCAGTAATTCCATTCTACCACAATCCTCTATGGAGAAACTCGGATGAACACTCATGTGTCATGATCACATCACAGCTTTGTGTGTGTGTGTGTGGGGGGGGGGTGTTCTAATTTCATTTTTCTCCTCAATGCCAAAAAAAGTGCAGAAATACCTAAGGCTGTCAGGAAAATGTCTAGTTGAGCCACCAAGTCACTTCATAGTTGGGAAACTGTGATTAGCCTTCTCTGCATCCAGGGTCATTTACAGGGCCAGAATGGCCATGCGAGAAACCTCCTTTTCACCCATTCTCCTACATTCAATGTTCTTTCCTTGGAGTCCCTACCTCCTGCGGTATCACAAGTTAAGTCCATGGAGGACAAGACCCACGGGTTTTCCACAGTTGCCTGTACCTGCCTTTGGGTTATTAAACTGAGGCAGGGGTGCCTGGGTAGTTTAGTAGGTTAAGTGGCTGCCTTCAGGTTAGATTATGATCCCAGGATCTGGAATTGAGCCCCGCATGGCTCCCTGCTCAGCAGGGAGTCTATTTATCCCTCCCCCCCCTGCTTGCGCCCTCTCTCACTATCTCTCTCTCAAAAAAAAGAAAAGAAAAGAAAAAACCAGCCAAATAATTCCAGAGGGGATTATGCGTGACAGAAAACTTTTTCTTTTCAGTAGGGGTCAATGTTTTCAGAATATAGTCGAAAGTTACCAGCAGAGAGCCGTTCTTTTTCTAGTAATTCATGTCTATCACTTGATACTCTAGTAACTTCACCTTTCCCCTTACATCGATGTGGGGAGGTACTTATGTAAGAAGAGATAGAGATATCGACAACAATAGCTCGTATTCATGGAGCACTGTGGGGCCCAAAGTCCATCCATTGTCTATGTAATCCCCCAATACTGTCATAGGTTAAATACTATTATTATTCCCACTGTGCAGATGAGGAAGCCGAGGTTTAGATCGTGACCTGAGCAAAGTCAAATAATTGTTACAACTAAAATGCAGACCTGGAATAAGACCTTTTTTTCCCTCTCAGGTCTTTCTTTCTTTCTTTCTTTCTTTTTTTTTTTTTTTTTAAAGATTTTATTTATTTGACAGAGAGAAACACAGCCAGAGAGGGAACATGAGCAGGGGGAGTGAGAGAGGGAGAAGCAGGCTTCCCACTGAGCAGGGAGCCCGATGTGGGACTCGATCCCGGGTCTCCGGGATCATGACCTGAGCTGAAGGCAGTTGCTTAACCAACTGAGTCACCCAGGCGCCCCCTCTCAGGTCGTTCATAACCCCCACTGACATAACCCTAGAAGACATGGCCAGAGGTAGGGCAGGGGTTCTGGTTCTGCCACACAATACTGAGGGTCTTCTGAATGGGACCACTTGGAGAAGCTGAGAGTTTGGCACTATTATCTAAGGGTTAGTAAGGCAAACAAAGGAAATCAGGAAGATAGAAGAGCCTCTCTACCTACTTACCCAAGGCTGTTTCAGTCATACCTCCGCACTTCACTTACTCTACGGGGTGGAGAGTGTTTAAAGGTTACTGTTAAAAATTTTTTTTTTTTAAAAACCTTATGCATAACCTGCTCTTGAATCCTCTTTTTAATTGAGGGGTTCAGAGAAGTATGATGATTGTTTTATATTCATAAAATATATTGGTGATATAAATTACCCAACCCTAAATCCTTATGGGAATAATCTTTTCCCTCCCTTTGTGGGTTGGGGTTAGCAGTATAACATGGAGGACAAGATAGAAAAGCATGTTTCAACTACACATTACTTTAGGAAAGCAAATGCCTTGCCAACAATGCTAATTCACTGCCGAGTTGCACAGTTCTGAAAGGAATCAATTGAGTTATCCTGGGTGCAATCTTTGACCAGCCCCCGCCCTTTTCATATGTACATACATATTCATCATTTTTATCAGAAGATAATCCATTCTGGAAAGGCAGCTGCTTTCTAAATAAATTGCTGTTTCTCAGCAGCTGAATCCAACAGGCTGTTTTTCTCACTTCTGTGAATTTGTTCTGACAACAGTGCATGCCAGTTATTTGCTCTTTTTCTTTCATGATTTGGTTTTGTTATTAATCTATTCATTATGTTTATTGGCTCTGTCCTTTATTCGAGAGCCTCAGTGCGTATTCACAAGTGCGATAGCAAGAGACAGCCCCAGCCATCGCAGCTTATAGCCTAATAGGCAGTCCAGGCAGAAAGTGATTCTTTTCTCTTCTACCTCTGACTAAAAGTATCTGGGTGGTTGACTGGCCAGATGATACAGCATGATCTAGTCAAATAACCGGATAACATAACAGAGAAAGTGGTTTGCTTGATTCCCCCCCACCACCACCTAATTAAAATTCAAGGGTTAATTGTGATTTTTTAAAAATTATTGAGCTATAATTTACATACCTTAAAATTCACTCTTGTAAAGTGTACAATTCAGTGTGTATGTATTCACAAGGTCACATAATCATCACCACTATTTAGTTTCAAAACATTGGCGTCACACCAAAAAGAAACTCTTGGCCATAGCAGCCAGCCACTCTTCTCCATTCTGGTCCCTCCCCAGTCCATGGTAACTACAAATTTACTTTCTATGTCTGTGAATTTGCTTCTTGGGGGCATTTTATATAATGAAATAATACAATATGTGACCTTTTGCATCTGTCTTCTTTCAATAAGCATGTTTTCAAGGTTCATCTATGTTATAGTATGTGTCAGTATTTCAGTCTTTAAAAATTATTAAGGACTTTAGTTTTTAGACCGGTTTTCGGTTGAGAGGAAAATAGAGAGAAAGGTACAGTGGTTTCCCATATACTTCCTTCTCCTATCCTCATATGCATAGCCTCCCATCATGCAACAGAGTGGTGCGTTTCTTACAATTGATCAACTTACTTTAACACAACATAATTAAGCCCAAGTCCACAGTTTACATAATAGAGGTCACCCTTGGTTTTGTACATTCTGTGGGTTTGAACAAATAAATAATGACGCGTATCCATCTTTACAGTATCATAGAGAATGTTTTCATTGTCCCTCCACTCTTGGCAACCACTGATCTTTTCACCATCTTCATAGTTTTGCCTTTTCCAGGAAGTTATCATATATTTAGTTGGGATCATACAGTAGGTAGCCTTCTCAGATTGGCTTCTTTCACTTGATTATATGCATTTCACATTTCTCTCTATATTTTCATGTCTTGATAACTCATCTCTTTTTAGCTCTGAATAATATTTCATTGTCTAGATGCACCAGCATCTATTCACCCATTTACCTAGTGAAGGGCATCTTGGTTGCCTCCAAGCTTTGGCAATTATGAATAAGTTGCTATAAATATCACTGTGCAGGTTTTTGTGTGGACATAAGTTTTCAACTCCTTGGGTAAATACCAAAAAGCACGAGTGCTATATCATATGGTAAGAGTATATTTAGCTTTGTAAAAAACTGCCAAACTGTCTTCCAAAATAGCTGTAACATTTCTCATTCCCACCAGGAATATATAAGAGTTCCTCTTGCTCCACAGCCTCACCAGCATTTATTGCTGTCAGTGTTCAGGATTTTGGCTATTCTGGTAGGTGTGTAGTGATATCTCGTTGTTTTAACTTGCATTTCCCTGATGACATATGAGATGGAGCACCTTTTCATAGGTTTATTTGCCATCTGCATATCTTTTTTAGTGAATATCTGTTAAGGTCTTTGACCCATTTTTTAATCAGGTTATTTTCTTTTTGTTGAGCTTTAAGTGTTAGGAACAGTTCCTCTGAAAGAGACTGTAGAAAATTGACGTAATCACTTCCTTTATTGTTCCGTAAAATTCACCAGTGAACCCATCTGAGTCAAGCATTTTCTATTTTAGAAGGTTATTAATTATTGATTGAATTTCTTTAATATATATAGACTTATTCAGATTGTCTATTTCTTCTTTTGAATTTTGGCAGCTTCTGTCTTTGAAGGAATTGGTCTGAATGAATCTAGGTTATCAAATATGTGGGCATAGAACTGTATACAGTAATCCTTTATTATCCTTTTTGCATCCATAAGACCTGTCATGATGTCTCCTCCTTTAATTTCTGATATTAGTAATTTATGTTCTTTTTTTCTCTTAGTTTGGCTAGGGGCTTATCAATTTTATTGGTATTTTCAAAGAACCAGTTTTTGATTTTATTGATTTTTCTCTATTGATTTCCTCTTTGCAGTGTCAATAATTTCTGCCCTGATTCATATTATTTCTTTTCTTCTGCTTACTTTGGATTTAATTTTCTCTTCTCTTTCTAGTTTCCTAAAGTAGAAACGTGGACTATTGATTCTATTGATTTTAGATCTTTCAACCTTTTCTTTTTTTAAATAATTTATTTTATTTTTTCAGTGAATCTTGGCTCTTTCACCTTTTCTAATGTATGTATTCAATACTATAAGTTTCCTTCAAAACACTATTTTCACAGCATTTCAAAAATTTTGATAAGTAGGTTTTGATTTTTTTATTAAAAATATTTTTAATTTCTTTGAGATTTCTTCTTTGGTCCATGTGTTATTTAAAAATGTATTGTTTAATCTCCACATATTTGGGGATTTTTTAGTTATCTTCTGTTATCTATTTCTAGTTAATTCCATTGTAGTCTGAGAGCAGACATTATCCGATTTAAAAAAAAAATTGTTAAGGTGTGTTTTATATCTCAGAGTGTAGTCTATCTTGGTGAATATTTCATGTGAGCTTGAGAAGTATATTCTCCTGTTTTTCAATGATACAATCTCTTTCTCCTGGACAACCTTAACAGTGTCTTCTAAAGTTTTCTAGAAATCTTTTAGGCACTTACAAGCACTCCACTTTCTATATCTTGTGTTGTCAGTGTTGAAGAAACTTGTCTTCTTTATCAGCACATAGCCTCTTTTTTTTTTTTCTTTTTTTTTTAAGATTTTACTTATTTGACAGAGAGAAACATAGCCAGAGAGGGAACACAAGCAGGGGGAATGAGAGAGGGAGAAGCAGGCTTCCCGCTGAGCAGGGAGCCCGATGTGGGGCTTGATCCCGGGTCTCCAGGATCACGACCTGAGCCGAAGGCAGTCGTTTAACTAACTGAGCCACCCAAGCGCCCCAGCACATAGCCTCTTGAAGTCAGGATATAAAATGGGTTCAACACTGTATCTCCCCTGGTACTTATCCCAAGACTTTGTGCCTAGTAGGGGCTCAGTAAATATCTGCAAAGGGAATGAATGGCCTCTTTCTACTTCTACTCAAACAGAAGTTCTTGCCAAGTTTGTATAGAACTTAGCATTTGTATCGAAGTCTTGTCCCAGCACTGTTGACATTCTGGTGCCAAAAGACCATCACCAACATCAAATGGACATAGCATTTCCCATTAAAGAATGACTAAAAGATGGTGTGTTCCCCTAGTTTCTTCTGCACTCTTTCCTTCCAAACCATTATCTAAAGAAATTCAGATGTAATTTCTTTGAAAAAAAAATCTGTCCAATGCAAGCTGTGCAGATATCTGGAAAGCCTGATACTTTGGTATGAGGCTCTTCTTAACTTATAAGTGTTTAATGTCACTGAGAATCCCCAGGTAGGAGGGCTTAAGAGTCATAAGTCTCATTATGTTAGTTTTATCATAAAACTGTTGTTGAGGAGTAGTTGGAAATAACAGGATACTTTATGAGAGCTCTGGGCTTCTTGAGCTCTCTCATGACTCCTAATGAGAGCACAATCACAAAATTATTATAGGGAATTTTTTTCTTCAACCAATAAAAATGACACATTTTTCTGAGTCTGCACTAGAAAACAACTTTTGCATGTCCCTGCTGTCATTTACCTGCACATGGTGCAAGCACTTATTTTTGGTTCTTAATGAAGGCACGGAGCTTCTAATTATTTAGGGATGTTGTTAAATGAGTTTCCCAGTGACTTGGTGTCGCAGGAGAAATCTTTTAATTTGCACACTCCTCCCACTGATGTATCTCGCAAATGGTGACTATTTAACAATCCCCATTGCCACTCATTTGCCACTGCTACTCCAACTCATTGACTTTGAAAGTTTTAATAGTGCCCAATGAAACTTTTAATTGCCAGTGATTAGCATTTAGGCTTCCTGAGGCAGACCGTTAGGGCTTACAGCCAGGCTCTGCGAAGAAGTGACTGCAGAGTTCTTGGACGAAGAACATATGAAAAACAAAATCATCTCCGTCTTCCCCTCCCCCCCACTTTTGCTTAAAAGTCTCAAGATCTATTTTTGAAGATCTGCTGACTTATTTTTGGTTTTTATTTATTCTCATCTCAAATGCCTGTTAGAAATCCATAGCCAGAGCAGAAAAGCAAAGAACATAATAATTCCAACCTAAAATCTGACACTATATATTCATAGTTTAAAAGCTTTAACTTCTACTTCTTTGAACCCAAGTCTCATCAACCCTAATTTACCTTTGCTTTCATCTATTTTAGACCCAGACCTTCAATGGCAAAGCTAATGTCAGAATAAGAAAGTCACTGCATTCCACTATATCGATATCTTGTTATATAATCATATTTGATTTGGAATAATTGTGGGTAATGAGACTAATAATCAGAATGAATTTTAAGAAAATTGTATGCAATATTAATGGAGCAGGAAATAAATGGGGAAAAGGCATAGAGCCTGTGTTTTCCTGAATGAACCACTGGTGAAGTTCCAGATTCAGTGAATTTCTTAGCATCAAGGAAAGAAGATTGGAGAAACTGGAAAAATAAGCCTGTCAAAAATACATTTAGGTAGGATCTGTGGATACAGGGAAGCAGAAAAAAAGGATTATGTTGTTGCTGACTTACAGAGAATTTGAATGATTATAGATATGTCCATTGCACTGATCATTTTTGTAGTTCTTTCAGCTTTTTATCATGATGTAGTTTCTATCATATTTTTCTGAAAAATTAATTATTTTTGCAGCACATTCTTTCTCATTTGTTTTTCAAGAGACTTGGAACTAATTTCATTAAAACATTTTTGGAAAGTCCAGTATTTCATCTGAAACTATGAATAAAAAATTCATCTACAGTATTTTCCTTTGTCAGTTAATTGCTTCATTAGTTAATTTGAATGAATGTTTAGAGAAATCACTGGTTATGCATTTGCTGAACACAAAAGCCATCTGGTTAATGATAGCATTTTTGGAGTACTCTTTGAAATAAAGATTTTAGTATTTCAGGCCTTGGACTATCAATTTGTTGTAATAATAATAATACTGCCACTTATAAATCAGTTTCCTCCTAGCCTGTGATTTACCCATATGTACTTTTTCTTTTAAGGCCCAATTCTCTTGGTTTATGGAATGACTTGCACTGTGCTAAGTCAGTTTTTCTGGGCTGGAGGCTCCCTGTTGCTTCTCCTTTTACACCTTTACTTTTAATTTGCCTTTCTTTTGCTTCTACAAAGCAGAACGTATTACTCATACACTCCAAATCTATATAAGCTCATTGCCTCAGGGTATCAAACGAAGGCACAATTTACAATATTGACTTAGGAAATCTTCCTTTTCAAGTTACCTTAGTGTGATGGTCTCTCTTTCACACATTTCTGTTAAGGGTGAAGCTTCTCATTAAAGACTGTCATTTTTTTTAACTTTAAGTTTATTTTATTTTTTGACTGTCATTTTGACCCATGTCAGGTTTCATAAATTTAGATCTATATCTGCCATGATCATCTTTAGCTGAGAAAGGATTATCTTAAGTAAATTTTTAAATAATTTTAATGAAACTCCTCTAGTGTATCCTTAAGCTAGGAGGGGTGACTTCAGATCTTGGCCTAATTCCTCATTAGCAATGTAATCCAGAAGTAATATAATGTCTATATTATAGATTGTAGCAGAAGTGATGACATTTTTTCTTCAATACAACCTCACTTCTTCAACTCCCTGATCAAAAACATCTATTTCCTGAGGGCTGGTCTCAAGGACAGCATTACTAAGAACTAGGGAAGTGAGCAAGGCTGTGTTTCATTCTTGGGAAGTCTGTATATTTTGTATATTTCTTTATCTCTGAATAAAATATCATTAGTTAGATGACTGTCATGGGGATGCATAGTAATATATTTACTTAAATTAAGAAATGAGGTCACTTTTTTCTGATTTGGCTGATTGAGTTGAAAATGAGAGGTGACATTGTCAACTAGATTATGTAGATATTTACCATAAATTGAATGAGGTGGGTATCAAATCATAGCTCTAAGACTTTGATAAAAATACATGATAAAATAAAAGCATTTTATAAAAAACATTGCATTACAAAGATGTATTAAAATAACGGTAATTTGATTTCTGAATCCTTTCTGAGTTTATTGAGTAAAACAAATACTTCTAAGTGGAAGAGTAACAGACATAATTAATAGTAATTGACAAATCTTAATAAAGTCTTTTTGAGATACTTCCCAGAAAAAGAGAAAGTGAATGACTACAGTGATTGGGTAATAAATCATTTTGTATGTCAGGTGATTTCCAATTCTTTGCCTTCAACTACAGTTAGGTATTGGCTGATAAACAATTATATAATCGATTATACAATACCATGTGATTTTGGCATATATCTTAGAAGGAATAAAAGACTTGAGTGACAATGGTAGAGCAAAACTCTCTCCATTTCCAGCCACTTATTTACTTGAACTTAGTGGCTTAAAAGTTATGAAAATGAAAAGTAGGAGTAGAATTGATAGTTAACCATATAAACTGACTTCATTAAATGAACTAACTTTTTAAAACAAGTCCTATTCCTGATGAGATTTTACTTCTTTTGTTTAGCAATATATTTCAAAATATGATAAAATTTTCTGTTGTTTTGACCAAGTATGTACTGCTATTTTTTATGATAATGCCTTAATCCAGAAGAAGTTTTTTTAGAAGTTAGAGCTTTATGGTGATGGGAAATTTTAAAAATTTAGTTTCAATTTGTATACTTCAGAGCATAAAGTATGTTACATTTAGATAAAATTCTAGCAAGATTAATGAGAAAAGTAAGTGATATAAATTTCCAACTCTTAAAGAAGGGCATGTTTGCGCAGTTTTAAAAATCCATAGTGCGCGGGGCACCTGGGTGGCTCAGTTGGTTAAGCAGCTGCCTTCGGCTCAGGTCATGATCCTGGAGACCCGGGATCGAGTCCCACATCAGGTTCCCTGCTCGGCGGGAAGCCTGCTTCTCCCTCTCTCACTCCCCCTGCTTGTGTTCCCTCTCTGACTGTGTTTCTCTCTGTCAAATAAATAAATAAAATCTTAAAAAAAAAAAAATCCATAGTGCGGCCACAGGGATGTGCACTCTCACTACTGTTCTTAAACAAAGTACTTTAAGTCCTAGCCTCAGCAGACAACAAAAAGAAATAAAAGGCATTCATATTGGCAAAGAAATCAAACTCTCACTCTTCACAGATGACATGATTATCTATGAAGAAAACCCAAAAGATCCCACCAAAAAATTGCTGGAACTGATATAGGAATTCAAAAAAGTCATAGGATATGACATCAATGCACAGAAGTCAGATGCATTTCTATACACTAACAATAAGACAAAAGAAAGAGAAACCAAGCAATTGATTCCATTTACAACTGCACCCAAAACCATAAGATGCCTAGGAATAAACCTCGCCAAAAAGGTAAAGAATCTGTACTCTGAAAACTATAGAATACTTATGAAAGAAATTGACAAAGACACAAAGGAATGGAAAAACATTCCATGCTTATGGATTGGAAGAAAAAATACTGTTAAAAAAGTATGTTACCCAAAGCAAACTATACACTCAATGCAATCTCTATCAAAATGCTATCAACATTTTTCACAGAGCTGGAACAAATAATCCTAAAATTTGTACAAAACCAGATAAGACCCCGAATAGCCAAAGGAATGTTGAAAGAGAAAACCAAATGTGGAGGTATCATAATTCCAGACTTCAACCTATATTACAAAACTGTAATCATCAAGGCAGTATGGTACTGGCACAGAAACAGACACATAAATCAACGGAACAGAATAGAGAACCCAGAAATGGACCCTCAGTTCTATGGTCAACTAATCCTTTGACAAAGCAGGAAAGAATATCCAATGGAAAAAAGACAGTCTCTTCAAAAAATGGTGTTGGGAAATTTGGAAAGCCATATGCAGAAAAATGAAACTGGGCCATTTACTTATACCATATACAAAAATAGACTCAAAATGGATGAAAGACCTAACAAAATCCACCAAATTCCTAGAGAAGAACACAGGCAACCATCTCTTTGACCCTAGCTGCATAACTTCTTGCTAGATATGTCTTCAAGGGCAAGGGAAACAAAAACAAAAATGAACTATTGAGACTTAATCAAGATAAAAAGCTTTTGCACAACACAGGAAACAGTTGACAAAACTGAAAGGCAACCTTCAGAGTCGGAGAGGATATTTGCAAAGGTCTTATTGATAAAGGTCTAGTATCCCAAATCTATAAAGAACTTATCAAGCTCAACACACGAAAACCAAAAAATCCAGTCCAGAAATGGGCAGAAGACAAGAAAAGACATTTCTTCTTAAGAAGACTTCCAAATGGCCAACAGACACATGCAGAAGCTTTTTAGTTTGATGTAGTCCCATATCTTTATTTTTGCTTTGTTGATTGTGCTTTTAAGATGTCATGATTATCAAGTCATTGCCAAGGTCAATATCAAGGAGATTTTCTTCTATTTTTTTCTAGGAATTTTATAGTTTTAAGTCTTATGTTTAAGTCTTTAGTAATCTATTTTAAGTTAATTTTTGTCAGTGGTCCAATTTCATTTTTCTGCTTATGGTTATCCACTTATCTCTACACTATTTATTGAAGAGATTATTTTTTCCTTATTGAGCATTCTTGCCTCTCCTGCCAAATATTGATTGACCATATATGCACTGGATTATTTCTGGGCTTTCTATTCTGTTCCATTGGTCTTTGTATCTATTTCGTATGCCAGTGCTATACTGTTTTGCTTACTGTAACTTTGCAGTGTAGTGTGAAATCAGTAAATGTGAAGGTCCATCTTTGTTCTTTTTTTTTTATCACAGTTGCTTTGCCTATTTGGGGTCTTTTGTGGTTCTACATAAATTTTAGGATTTTTTTTCTATTTATGTCACTGAAATTTTAATAAAGATGTATTGAACCTATAGATGGCTTTGGGTAGCATGGACATTATAGCAATATTAATTCTTACAATTCATAAACACAGGATATCTTTCTATTTGTTTGTGTTTTCTTCAATTATTTTTTATCAAAGTCTTATAGTTTTCAGAATACAGATCTTTTACCTCCCTGGTTAAAATTATTTGGAAGTATTTTATTTATTTTTTATTTTTTAAAAGACTTTATTTTATTTTTTAAAATTTATTTGACAGAGAGAGACACAGTGAAAAAGCAGGGGGAGTGAGAGAGGGAGAAGCAGGCTTCCCATTGAGTAGGGAGCCGAAGCAGGGCTCGATCCCAGGACCCTGTGATCAAAACCTGAGCCAAAGGCAGGTGCTTAATGACTGAGCCACCCAGGCGCCCCTCAAAGACATTTCTATTTTGGGATGAATGCCAAATTTTTGTTGTGTTTAGGAGAGGGTACAAAAGCTAAAATTTATGCTACCTATGATGCTGATGTCAGTCTGTTAAGATCATCTTTAGCTGAAACAAAATTTTCTTTAGTAAAATTGTAAGTAATTCTAATGAGATAGCTATAGTGTTTCATGAAATAGGAGGGGTGATTTCAAATCTTGGCTTGAAACCTCATTAGCAATGTAATGCAAAGGTAATTACTTAGCCTTTTAAGCCTTGCCTCTTACTTCAAAGAGAAACTAGAGGTAATAAGAGGGATTTCCTTAACTTTGTGCCCTTACTAGCCACCTGTCTGACATCAACACTTCAAGAAAGAGAGGTTCATCCTGTCTAAAGCTGATCCCTTCTCATGTGCTTTAAATTTGACCACTTCTTACTTTGCTTCACCAATTATCCCTCCCACTCTCTCTTCAGTCACCGAAAATCTGTTGAGTTTTCTCATTCAACACCTAGAAAGCTCAAGTCTCTCCCACCTTAAAATTGGAAAAACAGTCTGTGAAGAAAGGGCATTTTTGTACTTTGGGGAGTATGAATTGGCATTTCCTCTCTGCAGAACAAGATAGGAATGGGATCGAAGCCTTTAAAAGTGGATGCATAGGGACGCCTGGGTGGCTCAGTTGGTTAGGCGACCTGACCTTCGGCTCAGGTCATGATCCCGGAGACCCAGGATCGAGTCCCACATTGGGCTCCTTGCTTGGCGTGAAGCCTGCTTCTCCCTCTCTCACTCCCCCTGCTTGTGTTCCCTCTCTGGCTGTGTTTCTCTCTGTCAAATAAATAAAATCTTAAAAAAAAAAAAGTGGATGCATAATTTGGTTTGTCAATTTTAATTGTAAACCATATGCTTAGGAAATAATATAGTATATATGTTTGTATACAGGATGTTCATCACAGGAATATTTATATAGGGAAAAATTAGAAATACCTTAAATGCTCACCAATAGATTTATTAAATTAGTTATAATTATGCCAATTAAATCATGGGTTATTTATTTAATTAGAATGAATTAAGTAAATCATTAAATTTATTTCTAATTTATGTTAAACTATTAAATTAGATTGAAATATAATTTATTTAAAGGAGGAAATACTTAAATAATGAGTAGAAAAAGTCATATTATAAAATTATACACACATACACATGTGAAATTGTATGTGTGCATGTGTATGTGTGGCTGTTACATACATACATATCTTGAGAAAAAATGGAAGTGTATATTTTCTTGTGGTTAGCCCTCTCTGGGTGTGGAATAAGATGATTTTTCTCTTTGTGTTTGCTATATTTTCTTTATTTGCTATAGTTAATATACATTTGTTTTTTTAACCCTCTAATTTAGCTTCCTCTAGTTGACATGCACAAAAGGGAGGAAACTAGAAGAGCCCAGAAGTAAGCATTAGCAAATGAGAAATTTCAGTAAACTTTTAGAAATGAGACAGCAGCTTTCTTTCTTCTTTCTCTCTCTCTTTCTTTCTTTCTTTCTTTCTTTCTCTCTCTCTCTCTCTCTCTCTCTTTCTTTCTTTCTTTCTTTCCTCTTTGCCTCTGTTTCTTCATTTTAGCAGAATGCTTTTGAGAATTATCTGTGTTGTTGTATGTAACAATAATTACTTCCTTCTCATTACAGATTAGTATTCTATGGGGTGGATACAACACACTTTTCTTACGCATTTATTTCTCAATGAAGTTTTGGGTTGTTTTCAGCCTTTGGCTATTATGAATAAAGCTGGCATGAACATACATGTACAGGTTTTTGTGTGGAGATCTAAAAAACTTACAAGACTGACAAGAGAAACTATTGAGGAGGTTGAGCAACTTAAATTCTCATATATTCTTGCTGAAAACTGAAAAGGATACAACCATTTTTTTAAAAACACTTGGGTTATTTCTTATAAAGTTAATCTTTATGCACCATCTGTCCCAACAATTCTATGCCTAAGTAATTACCCAAGAAAAATGAGATCACAGCATTCTGGTACAGAATAGCCTATTCCCTCATCTCTTTCTATCAATGGCATTCACAAGTCTTTTGTTTATGAACTATTATTTACTTACTTACTCAATTTATTTATTGTTTTTGATGTTTTCCTTAATCAGCCTTATTGAGCTGTTTGGTTCTTTTTTTTTTTTTTAAGATTTATTCTTGAGAGAGAGAGCAGTGAGGAGCAAATGGAGAGAGACATAGAGAGAGAGAAACCTTAGAAGACTTCACTGAACTTAGCCAACAAGGGCCTGATCTCAAAACACTGAGTTCATGTCCTAAGCTGAAACCAAAAGACGGAGCTCAACCATCTGTACCACCTAGGCGCCCCTGTTTGTGAGCTGTTTAAATAGCACTTTTGTGGTTTTCAGAGGTTGTTTCTAGCAACAGATTTTTTTAAATAAAAAAACTTTATGCAAAACTCTAAAATAGATAACAGTTAATTGAAGAGCTTTTTCATTGGTGAGAACCCCTGTTCACCTTGATGCCTTGGAATTTGGGGCCTGGGAACAGTTTGAGAAATAAGCTGTTAACTAAAAATTAGCATGAATTGAAGTGATTTATCTCTCTTACTGACTTCCCCTTTAGGAAAATGTGGTATATTATACTAAGTAATTAGTTAACCATTTTTAGAATGGCTAATGAGTAGAAATAATTTTGTATTCTTATTATTTGTATAGTAGCTTTCACTAAAAGTATAAATAATGATTTCAATTGACTCATGGATTCTGGGACACTTTTGAAGATATCTAAAATTTACCACTGATGCCTCATCACTATCTCATATTTGATGGTAAGTATTATGGAAGAAATATTGGACTGGACTAGAAATCTGACTTAGACTGTTGTTTGAGCTGTAGATTAACCAGTCATATAACTTGAACAAGTTGCCGGACCCCAATTTCCCCATCTCCAAATTAAAGTTCTTGGATTAGATATTCCTAGCCTCTTCTAGCTCTAATACTATGGTAATATCTCTTTTTTCCCCCAGCCTCACATAGGCTATATCCCAGTTACTTTATGTACCAGAGATGAACAATGATGATGAAATCTAGTAATCACAAGAAAGAGCAAGTGAATTATTTATTCATGTGATTAGAACTGACACAAAGAAACACTCATAAACTCTCACCTGAATAATATTCATAATTGCAAGCCTAAATATTACTAGCCACACTTATTTTTATAAGAGGAAAAGGAACTCACATTTTAAAATGTTATGAGATTCACTGACAGAACTTATCAAGGACCGGGCTATGTCTATTTTCCCAGAATAAGCTGGATAACATAAACTGATTTTCTATATATTGGGAAAGTATTCCCTCAAGTGCCAAATATTTTTAAATTTTTAAATGATTTTCCAAAAATAGACATTTTCTGCCTTCTTAAAGTAGGTATATCACAATTTAATAATTTATTGATGGCAGAGGGCTATCTTTTTTAAAAAAATGCATCCTCTTTTATAATACAATGATGTCAAAAATCACTATTGGGGTGTCTAAAGTAGTTTGTCCCTGGACTGAGTGGCTCAGGTTGTTCTTCTTTATAAAGTAGTTGTCGCTCTCACAAACAAAGGTGAAAATATTCCATGTTTATAGATCTGAAAAACCACTATTGCTAAAATGTTATAGTACCTAAAGCTATCTATAGATTCAATGTAGTCTATATCAAAATTATAATGGTATTTTTCACAGAAATAGATAAAACAATCTCAAAATTTGTATAGAACCATAAAAGACCCCAAATAGCCAAAGAAATCCTGAGAAAGAAGAACCAAGCAGGAGGTATCACACTTCCTGATTTCAAGCTATACTATAAAGCCATAGTAATTAAAACAGTAGTAGCATAAAAATGTACGCATAGACCAGTGGCCGATGGAACAGAATAGAAAGCCCAGAAATATTCCAGCACATGTGGTTGACTAATATTTGAAAAGGGAACCAAGAACACTCAATGGGGAAAGGATAATATCTTAAACAAACAGTTCTGGAGAAACTGGATAAACACATACAGAAAAGTGGCATTGGATTCCTCTTATACCACTCACAAAAACTAAGTCAAAATGGATTAAAGACTTCACACAAGATCTAATATGTAAAACTCCTAGAAGAAAACATAAGGAAGAAACTCTTTGACATTATACAGGGGGATGGATTTTTTTTTTAGATATAACACCAAAAGCACAAGCAACAAAAGCAAAAATCAGTAAGTGGGAATGTTTCCAACTAAAAATTTCCATGAAGTAAAAGAAACAATTAACAAAATGAAAAGAAAACTATAAAATTGAGAAAATATTTGCAAACCATACATTGGATAAGAGGTTAATGCTAAAAAAATAGAAAGAATGGGTTACAACTAAATAACAAAAAACCAAACTATCTGATTTTAAAAAAGAACAAAACTATATAGTCATTTTTTTAAAGAAGGCATCCAAATGACCAACAGATACATGAAAAGATGCTCAACATCACTGATCATCAGGAAAATGCAAATTAAAAACACAATGAGATATCACCTCACCTATTAGAATGGCTATCATCAAGAGGATAAAAGATAACAAGTGTTAGTGAGGTTGTGGAGATGAGAACTCCTGTACACTGTTAATGGGAATGCAAATTTGTTTAGCTACTATGGAACGCGGTATATACATGCCTCAAAAAATTAAAAATAAAACTACCATATGATTTAGCAATCTCATTTCTGAGTATATATTCCAAGGAAGTGAAAATAGGGTATTGCAAAGATATTTGCACTCCTTTATTAATTGTAGCATTTACTAGAGGTAAGATATGGAAACAACCCATGTGTCCTTCAACAGATGAATGGATCAAGAATGTGAAATATATATCTATATGTAATATAGATATATATGCATATATATATATCGTGAGAAAGAAGGCAATCCTGCTCTTTGCAACAACATAGACAAACTTTAAGGGCATTATGCGAAGTGAGGTAAGTTAGATGGAGAAAGACAAATACTGTATGATATCAGTTATATGAGGAATCTAAAAAAGTGAAACTCATAAACACAGAGAGTAAAATGTTACCAGAGGCTGAGGGATGGGGGAATTGGGGGTTATTTAAGGATACAAACTGGGAACTGGTAGATAAATAAATCCTACAGAGCTAATGCACAACATGGTGATTAAAGTCAACAATACTGCATTATAAACTTCAAAGTTGCTAAGAGACTGGATCTTAATTGTTCCCACCATAAGAAAGAAATGATAATTGTGTAACTTGATGAGGTGTGAGCTCTATCACTTGATAGAGGTGTTTGGTAATCACACTGCAATATAAATGTATCAAATCAACATGTTGAACACCTCAAACTTACACAATGTTACATGACGATTATATTTCAATAAAAATAAAAATAAAAACATAAAATAGTTGTCTCTACTAATAAAGTGTTTTTGGCTCTTACCTTGTTTTCAGGCTGTCAGCTGTTGTACTTGCAACCAGTAGAGTTCTACATTTCTTGTAACATTTTGCATCTTAATTTTGGCAGGGGAAATGGCTATGGTGGTAGGGGAGTTTCATGGCCTTAAAAAAAAAGAAAAACACTCTGTTTATCAGTTGTGTTATGGGTATATGAATTTGTTGGAAACTCAATTTCCAGAGAAATGATATGTAACTAAGTGTTAGCTCAGGCTGCTATAATGAAATACTATGGACTGGGTGACATGAACAATAGACACTTAATTTCTCATAGTTCTGGGGGCCGGAGAGTCCAAGGTCAAGGTGCTAGCAGATTTGGTTCCTGGTTTGCAGATGCCTATCTTCTTGCTATATCCTTACATGGAACAGAGGGCTTTGATCTCTATTTCTCTTCTTATAAGGACAATGGGGACCCTATCCCCATAACCTTATCTAAACCTGATTACCTTCCCAAGCCCCCCCATACACCATCACATCTCCATACACCATGACAATGTGGCTTCCACATATGAATTTATTCTTTCTTTCTTTCTTTCTTTCTTTCTTTCTTTCTTTCTTTCTTTCTTTTACATTATTTTATTTTTTCAGTGTTCCAAGATACACTGTTTATGCCCCACACTCAGTGCTCCATGCAATATATGCCCTCAATATCCACCAGGCTCATCCATCTTTTCTTCTAAGACCTTCAGTTTGTTTCTGAGTCCAAAGTCTCATATGTTTCATCTCCCCCCCCCAATTTATCCCACTTCCCGTTTCCTTTCCTTCTCCTACTGTCCTCCATATTACTCCTTATGCTCCACAAGAAAGCGAAACCATATGATACTTGACTTTCTCTGCTTGGCTCATTTAATTCAGCAAAATCTCCTCCAGTCCAGTCCATGTTGCTACAAAAGTTGGGTATTCATCCTTTCTGATGGAAGCGTAATATTCCATTGTATATATGAACCATATCTTCTTTATCCATTTGTCTGTTGAAGGGCAACTTGGCTCTTTCCACAGTTTGGTGATTGTGGCCATTGCTACAATGAACATTGTATGGCCCTTCTTTTCTCTACATCTGTATCTTTGGCATAAATACCCAGTAGTGCAATTGTAGGATCATAGGGTAACTCTATTTTTAATTTTTTAAAGTCTCCACACTGTTTTCCAAAGCGGCTGCACCAATTTGCATTCCCACAACAGTGTAAGAGGGTTCCCCTTTCTCCACAGCCTCTTCAACACTTGTTGTCTCTGTCCTGTTAATTTTGGCCATTCTGACTGATGTAAGGTGGTATCTCAATGTGTGTTTTTTTAAAGGCTTTATTTATTTATTTACTTGACAGAGAGATAGAGAGAAAGCACAAGTAAGCAGAGTGGCAGGCAGAGGGAGAGAGAGAGAAGCAGACTCTGCTGATCAGGGAGCCTGATTCAGGGCTCTATCCCAAGACCCTGGAATCATGACCTGAGCTGAAGGAAGATGCTTAGCATCTGAGCCACCCAGGTGCCCCTTAATGTGCTTTTGATTTGAATTTCCCTGGTAGCTACTGATGATGAACATTTTTTCATGTTTCTGTTAGTCATTTGTATGTCTTCTATGGAGAAATGCCTGTTCATGTCTCCCGCCCACTTTTTGATGTGATCATCATTTTTTTGGCTTTTGAGTTTGAGGAGTTCTTTATAGATCTTGGATATCAGCCCTTTATCTGTAGTGTCATTTGAAAATATCTTCTCCCATTCCATGGGTTGCCTCTTTGTTTTGTTGACTGTTTCCTTTGCTGTGCAGAAACTTTTTATCTTGAAGAAGTTCTAAACGTTCATTTTTGCTTGTTTCCTTTGCCTGTGGAGACATGTCTTGAAAGAAGTTGCTGTGGCCAGTGTCAAAGAGGTTTACTATCTATGTTCTCCTCTAGGATTTTGACAGATTCCTGCCTCACATTGAGGTCTTTCATCCATTTTGAGTTTATCTTTCTTCAAAGTATAGGGATAGTGGGAAAATTCCTCAATGTCATAAAATCTACCTATGAAAAACCCACAGTGAATATCATTCTCAATGGGGAAAAATGGACAACTTTCCCATTGAGATCAGGGACAAGACAAGGACACCCACTCTCATCACTATTGTTCAACATAGTGTTAGAGTCCTAGCAACAGCAACCAGACAACAGAAAGAAACAAATGGTATTCAAACTGGCAAAGAAGAAGTCAAACTCTCTTTGCAGATGACATGATACTTTATATGGAAAACCCAAAAGACTCTACCCCCAAACTGTTAGCACTCATATAACAATTCAATAATGTGGCAGGATACAAAATCAACGCACAGAAATCAGTTGTGTTTTTATACACTAACAATGAAAATATAGAAAGGGAAATCAGAGAATCAATTCTGTTTACTATAGCACCAAAAACCATAAGATACCTAGGAATAAACCTAACCAAAGAAGTTAAAGATCTGTACTCGAGGAACTACAGAACACTCATGAAAGAAATTGAAGAAGACACAAAAAGATGGAAGAGCATTCCATGCTTATGGACCGGAAGAACAAACATTATTAAAATGTCTATACTGCCCAGAGCAATCTATATTTTCAATGCCATCCCAATCAAAATTCCACCAACATTTTTCAAAGTGCTGGAACAAACAATCCTAAAATTTATATGGAACCAAAAAAGACCCCAAATTGCTAAGGAATTGTTAAAAAAGAAAAACAAAGCCGGGGGCATCATGTTGCCTGATTTCAAGCTTTATTAGAAGCTGTGATCACCAAGACAGCATGGTACTGACACAAAAACAGAGAAATAGATCAATGGAAAAGAGTAGAGAGTCCAGTTATGGACCCACAAATCTATGGTCAAATCATCTTCGACAAAGTAGGAAAAAAAATCCAGTGGGGAAAAAGACAGTCCCTTCAAGAAATGGTGCTGGGAAAATTGGGCAGCTATGTATAGAATGAAACTAGACCATTCTCTTATACCACACACATGGAATGATTTTTCTATTGATTTCCAGTTCTTGCTGCCTCCAGATATCTTTTTAAGGGGAATTTTGAATAATCAGGAACAGGCACAAGCTGTCTTTTCTAATAGAGACAGCACTAGATGAAGCAGCAGGGGAGATGTGGCATGCTAGGAAGAGGTGGCTAATTTCTGTATGAGAGAAACAGTTTTGGGGAAAGAAGCTGGCATTCAAACCTAGTCCTGTCTTGACTCCTAAGTCAATAAAGGATACTGTCTACTGGAACATGTGACCTCCACAGACATCATGCCCATCCTCTGTGAGTCCTGGCATGAGCTCCTACACACACACACACACACACACACACACACACACACACACACACACACACACTTTCTCCACGAGGTATGGCCAAGTCTCTTTTGTAGTAGTTAAGCTTTAATTCAGAGCAAAATCAATGTGGGCTACTGAAACTCAGGGATAAAGATGAACAATTTAGCTTGTAGCTTAAATCAAAAATTAAAAGAAACAAAGAGTCCTATTTCTACAGCTCCCAACAATGAAATGAAAAACAAAAAAAATTCTGTTACTTCATTATTCTGTACATAACTCTATGTTTCTTCCTCTTTAAATTGTTTATACCAAGAAGTTACTTCAAAGTAGTAACGAACTCAGGAGCAGGACCAGTGAATTTTGAGATCTGCCTCCAGATTATTTATTGCCAAATTTATATAGAGTGGCTAATAACTTTTATCATCTCTTTTATATCTGTCATTTATCATTTCTTTATGTATCAATTTTCATCAAATAAGTACTTTCTGTGTAACTACTCCGACCAAAATTTTCCAAAAGAATATTGCTGCCATCACAAGTTTCTTCTCAGGAAGAAGTACAGTAGGGTAAAATCCCCACATTGGAGAGGCCTGGGTGGCTCAGTGGGTTAAGCCTCTGCCTTCAGCTTGGGTCATGATCTCGGGGTCCTGGGATCGAGCCCCACATCAGCCTCTCTGCTCAGCGGGGAGCCTGTTTCCCCCCCCCTGCCTCCCCCCCGCCTACCTGTGATCTCTCTTCAAATAAATAAATAAAATCTTTAAAAAATCTCCACATTAAGATTAGCATTGAAAAATAAGGGGAAAATATATCTGTAAATGTGATATAATAGCCTCTATTTCACTAGGAAAAAAACCCCGACTCAGATAATTTGAATATATATGTGTATGATAATATGTATATATGTGTATATGTACAATAATAATTTCTGTAATTCTGGGTCAAAACTGCCAACACTGTTGGTTTACATGGCAATGTGATTAGAATGACTCATACTTTGTACCTTCACTGACTGAACAACTTTGTAAATATACAGTGTTGATCAGAAACAAATACAGAGCAGTTCCTAGATCTAGTGATACCCTAGGGAAAGTCAGACAAGAGATAATTACTCTCTTCCAAAGTCACCAGCTTTTTACTTTTTCCATAACCTGATTCAAATTTTTCTGTTGCCAATCATAATCTCTTCTACATCTAAACAGTTTATCTTTTTTTTTTTTTAAGTTTGACACAATTTAACCAAGATCTTAGGTTTAGAAGACAGGTACAGCTGAGTTTGAATGGCAGCTCCAACCATTCACCAGTTGTGTGATCTTAGAAGTTCTTTAAATTCTTTGATCCTCAGCTTCCTCACCCGTATATTGGGTATAATAGATATTATTATATCATAATATTGTTGTTAGGATTAAATGATATAATGTATACGAAATACTCAGAATAAGGCATGGTATATAATGGGCATACCATAAATAATTACTATTACCATTTACATCATTAACAAATAGGGGTAACTAACTTTTCCAATTAATCTATGATGCTCATAAATGAAGTGCCATGTCAATTAGCTTTTCAGAATAATTACTGAATTCTGGAAGTTTAGATAAGTGTGTTGAGCACTTGAAAAGTGCACTGCTGTGTCTTGATTTGTCAAACTTACATGTAGTTGTTCCCAATGTCAGCTTTATAGAAGGAGTCCACTCATTAAAGAGCTGAAACAAAGCTGGTATTCAAGAAAGCACACTGAATTTGCCAGTTTATTCTACATCACAGAAGAAGTTGATGAAAATATGAAGTAAGAAACAGGACATTTCTGGTTTCAGGAGAACAAGGTCATTGGGTATGGGTAGTTGCTAATAATCTCTAAACTCTAAGAGAGTAACAGAAAGGCTCAGTAGAATGTGACAATTGCCTACATTGTTCTCCAGGTTACCTCCTTCCTTCCTTCCCAGGTCACTGTCACCTCCACTGGTTACTTTTCTAGTTCTGTGCATTCCTTTTCCATTGATATTAATTCTATGATTGATATTAATGAATTCATTGATATTAATTCATACTTTATCCTCAGGAGAAAATGTAATTATTTCTGTGCCCAGTAAGGCAGATGCTCAGAAGATAACTATCACTAAATTCTGAAAGTAGGCAAACAAAACCCACTCCTTTTAGCCTTCTAAAACCCACAGAAATTTAAAATCCTTTCTCTTTGTCTCATCTGGAGGGTAAGAGATAAGTAATGCAGAAAGGAGTAGGGTAAGCTACACAGAGGCATACATAGCTGAAAGTGTTCTAAAGACATTCAACTTAGTCTTATCCTTAGTCAAACTGGCAAAGCACATGAAGATACCCCTCCAGAACTGAATGACATCCAATTGTGCATCTGTAAGCTCTATGGGACTCCAGGGACGAAAATGAGAGATTATAGCTTATTAGTGAAACATGAAGTCAGAGAATTATAGATGTGACCATCACTTATATGGGGACCAAATAGTGAATCCATACTGGAAAGTTGAAAAAATTAAATAATTCAAGACAAAATAAATACAAATTATTTAACCATGACAACATAATTTCTGGATTCCCCCAAATAAACAAATAAATAAAGGAAATAAAATCCTGCGGATTTGTTTTTATTTCTTCCTAGGTTTTCAACCTAGAGAGATAATATAGGCAATTGTCACATTCCAACGGAACCCTTTTGTTACTCTCTTAGAATTTTTTTAAAAAATATTTTTATTTATTTATTTGACAGAGAGAGAGATCACAAGTAGGCAGAGAGGCAGGCAGAGGAAGAGGAGGAAGCAGGCTCCCGGCTGAGCAGAGAGCCCGATGCAGGCCTCGATCCCAGGACCCTGAGATCATGACCTGAGCCGAAGGCAGAGGCTTTAACCCACTGAGCCACCCAGGCGCCCTTAAACGAATTTTTTAAAGTTTACTTATTTAGGTTATCTCTACATGCAACTGTGGGGCTCAAACTCATTATTCTTAGACCAAGAGCTGCATTCTCTACTGACTTAGCCAGCCAGACACCCCTCTCTTAGTTTCTTGAGCCATGGATTTGGTTATATTAGATTTTAAAGATTATTAGTAACTACACATGCCCACCAACCCTGCTTTCCTGAAACCAGTATCTTTGGATACTCATTTAAATATTCAAAGATGATTCAAAGTGGAACTATTATAGACCAGTGATGGGGGAATTTTTTTTGTTTGTTTTAGTTTTCATCATCAAGATACCAGCTCAGGAAAGAAAGAATAAAGATAGGCACATCAGTAGATAAAGAAGAGTAAGGCACAAAGTCACTCAGGAGTCCATACTAGGGCAGAGACTGTTGAATATGTTTACAAATGATAGTAAGGAAGAAGTACACAGCGAAGTCTTAGATTCCAAGACACACAAATTTCTCTAGATAGTGGAGTGCCACCCCAGATGAGACAGACTACAGAAAAATCTTAGGAGTCTGTGTCAGTAAGCAGGGGCTTAAGTAGTATTATAATGAGTGTGAGGGGGATATAATGAATTTAGAAATAAATAATCTAAAATATACCTATAAGATTCTTCTTTATCCAATTGCACTGAAGAAGAAGAACAGCATCATTACAGATTGACCCTACAGCATGAACCAAATACTCTGCATTAGGGGCGCTGGGTGGCTCAGTGGTTAAGCCTCTGCCTTCAGCTCAGATCATGATCCTGGAGTCCCGGGATCGAGCCCTGCATTGGGCTGCCCGCTCAGTGGGAAGCTTGCTTCTCCCTCTCTCACTCCCCCTGCTTGTGTTCCCTCTCTGGCTGTGTTTCTCTCTGACAAATAAATAAAATATTAAAAAAAATAGCCTGCATTAGCCAAAAAAGGCCTGAAAAATGAAGAAAAACATTAAAATTTTACTGGAAACAAAGATTTATCCTAGTATATTTCTGCTTGAGAGGGTTTATGTAGTTCTTGCTGCTCTGCCTCAGAAACAAGTTTGTCATAACTTGAAAAGGCTGGGAGAAGAAGAGTCTGAAATAATTAGGATATTGGAGTTAAAAGAGTCTTTGATTAAGGTTAGATTTGGACTTTTAGTCTGAAAATTAGAAATCTAATTACTTGGGAGTAATTAAATCTACATAATAATAAGTAACATGAATTAGGTGAACAGAGATTTGCTTACTCGTTAACCTTAAAGTCCCAGGACAGGGAAAGGGCAACTTTTGAATCTTGTAAATGTATTAGCCCAAGATGTAGGTCTGACAGGAAATATAAATGCATTTCAAAAGTATTTGAATAAATTATGACTAATACAGTCATCAATGACTTTGAGATGAATTCAGCTCCTGGAATTAAGGTGGTTTCAGAAGGGGCAATAGAAGTATTTTCTTGACCTTTTTGTGGGCAAGAGAATTCAGGTTTGAATGGGTCAAATGTCCCTAAACAGCTCATGAGTTAGAAAAGTTTGAGAACTACTGATGTAACAACAGAATTACCTCAAATTCATTCAACATATTACTTTTTATCCTTCCTCCTTCCTATTTCAGATCCAAGTATAGGGAAAACAACTTCCAGCCGCGGATGCTCCCCTCTGATTGATGGCCAGAGGTCAGGACTCTCCAGCAATTCTGATGAATATATGTAACTACTTGGTTCATCTCCATTGTTTCACCTTAAATTCTGCAAATGAGATGATGCAGATGAGCAGTGCCACAGTTCCTTCTCATTTGCATTTTATTGGCTTTATGACAGTTTCCTTCTTGCATGATATTACCTAATTACACCCTTCAAAGAAGCACTAACATATCACTCTTCACTTTCAATTATTCACTCCAACGAAGGGAATCATGAAACACCCACTCTCTCCCAGAAAATCCCCCCAGCACTGGGTCGCTGTGGGAGGGAGATGATGTGTAGTAGTGGGACCACAATCCCAATCAGGTGCTACAGAGAAGCCTGGCTTTGGTCCTATTTCCTTTCAAGTCAATTTTGTAGTGACACAAGAACACAAGTCTCATAAGCATATACATCCAAATGGCATTACCCAATTTTATTGGTTATGCGATTTACTGGACTTGTTACAAGAACAACTTGCTTCAAAGAATGTTGGGATGTTTTCCAAAATCATCCATTTTGAATCATCCATAAAGAATCACCTTTTCCCAATATTCCAAAGAAAAGATTGTAGCCTCTGAAAAGTTGTGAAAAGAGAAAATCCAGACTGATTTTTAAGTGCTATGGTAATTGGTGTGTAACTTCCTAAGGGATTTGCTACATTTTTACATATGAATAATCTGCTTTATGAAAATTTTCCTTCTTTAGCCTTCTACCTTGACGCCTCTTTCCCTTTAGTCCTTGGTACTCAACTCAGGGGCCCTACTATACTAGAATTCCCTTTTGTTCCATTTATTTTTAACTTATTCAGTTAGCATATCCTGGTTATTGCAAGAAAAAATTTGAGGTTCCGATTTTCATCAATTTGTGTCATCTTTTTCATATTCTGTCTACCTATACTTCTTTCCTGTGTCTGCCTTTGGCTTAGGTTATGACCTCTAGGTCCTGGGATAGAGCCCCATGTCAGGCTCCTGGCTCAGTTGAAGTCTGCTTTTCCTTCTGCCTCTCCCCCCTTCTCTCTCTCTCAAATGAATAAATAAAATCTTTAAAAACAAAACAAAACTTGTCCACCCTGAGGAGCATTCCTTTATTTATCTCTTGCCGATGTCAAAATGCCAATGGTTAAAATGTCAGTGCAGTTTGCCTCGGCCCCACACTTATACACAAGCTTGTGTCACTTTCTTTCAGTGATTCTTCTGGTTGGACCATTCTCTGTCTTGGACACAAAAGCACTCGCGGCAGGATTGTTTTTCTAACTCGTAGGTTTCACGATCTGAATGGTAAACTACAACCGTCACAAAGCTGAGGTGTTTAGAATACTCACTATTTTCTGAATGAACACATTTCCATGATCTCTACACTAGCACTTTCAAGATGTCTTTAAACTACAAGGAAAAATCTTGATTTAATAGGTCTACTGAGGTATAGTTTATATACAATAAGCTGCACACAGTTAAAGTGTACAATTTGGGATGCCTGTGTGGTACAGTTGGTTAAGCGTCCAGGTCTTGGTTTTGGCTCAGGTTGTGATCCCAGGGTCATGGGATTGAGCCCCGCTCGGGCTCTGTGGTCAGCCAGAGTCTGCTTAGGATTCTCTCTCCCCTCTTCCTCAGCCCCTCCCCCATTGCTCTTTCTTTCTCTCTTTCTAAAAAACAAAAACAGATAAAATTAAAATTTAAAAAGTGTACGATTTGGTGAATTTTGTTACAGGTATACACCAGCGAAACCATCGCTACAAGATGAATATTTTCATTATCCCCAAAAGATTCCTTTTCCCCTATTAGTCCCCCAAATGCCTAGGCAAACACTGATCTGCATTATTCCATTATATATTCTTTTCATTTTTTATAATTTAATATGATCATATAGTACTCTTTAAAAAATCATGCTTCTTATGTGATAGATATCTTTGTAATTATATATAATGTCATTATATACGTACAATGTAATTATATATATAATGGAATATTAGTTAGCCATCAGAGAGAATGAAATCTTGCCATTTGCAAGGACATGGATGGAACTAGAGGGGATTATGCTAAATGAAATGGCAGTCAGAGAAAGGCAAATATATGATTTCACGCACATGTGGAATTTAAGAAACAAAACTGATGAACATAGGGAAAGGGAAGGAAAAATGAAATAAGATGAGAACAGAGAGGTTGGCAAACCATAAGAGACTCCTAACTATAAGGGACAAACTGAGGGTCACTGGAGGCGATGTGGGTGGGGGGTTTGGGTAACTGGGCGATGGGCATTAAGGAGGACACTTGATGGAATGCGCCCTGGGTGTTATATGCGACTGATGAATCTCTAAATTCTACCTCTGAAACTAATAATACACTATATGTTAATTAAATTGATTTTAAATTAAAAAAATTTTTTTTAGGAATCTGGCTTCCTACACAGCCTAATTATTTTGAGATTCACCCATGTTGGTGTATGTATCAATAGTTTGTACTTTTTTGTTCTTTTCTTTCTCTCCATTTTTCCTTTTTCAGATTAATATTCTATTGTATAGGCATACCACAATTTGTCTAACCATTTACCTGTTGATAAACATTTGAGTTGTTTTCAGTTTGAGGCTTTTATAAAGATGCTATAAATATTCATGTACTAGTCTTGAGTAGATATATGCTTTTATTTCTCTTGGATAAATATCTACATGTTAGTTTACTTGGTAGTATGACAGACATATGTATAACTTCTTAAGAAGATAACAAACTGTTTTCTAAATGAGTTGCTTTATATTGTTGTTTGCAGTGTATTTTCTAGTTGCTCCATGTGCTTGGTAAAGCTTGCTTTGGTCAGACTTTTAACTTTAGCTGCTCTAAAGGAAGTGTGCTGGTACCTCATTTATTTCCCTAATGACTAATGACTAATAATTTTTTTAGCATATTTCATATCTTATCTGTACATCTTCTTGGGTGAAATATGTCTGTTTAAAGTTTTACCCATTTTTATTGGTTTGTTTTCTCATTGTCTAGATACAAGTCTTTTTTTTATATATGTTTGCAGATATTTTCTATCAGTCTATGGCTTTGAATTTCATTTTCTTTATAGTATCTTAGAGAAGAGAAAAAATTTTTAAAATTTTAATAAAAACAAATATATAAATTTTTTTAGAGTGCATGCTTTTTGAGTCATATCTATGAAATATTTTCTTAACCAATGTCTTTAAAATTTTTCTTATTTTCCTTAATATTTTCATAGTTTTAGAACTTATACTTAAGTCTATGGACCATCACAAGACAATTTTTTTCTTTTTCAAATATTAATTTAAATTCTAGTTAGTTAACATACAGTGCAATATTGGTTTCAGGAATGGATAAAGAAGACGGTGATGAAAGTTATCTCCATCAACTGATGAATGAATAAAGAAGATATGGTGTACACACACACACACACACACACACACACACACACACACACACACTGAAATACTATGCAGCCATCAAAAAATGAAATCCTGCCATTTGCAATGATGTGGATGGAACTGGAGGGTAATATGCTGAGCAAAATAAGTCTTTCAGAGAAAGACAATTTTCATATGCTCTCTCTGATATGAGGAATTTCAGAGTCAGGGTGGGGGGTTGTGGAGGGTAGGGGGGAAAAATGAAACAAGATGGGACCAGGGAGGGAGACAAGCCATAAGAGACTCTTAATCTCAGGAAACAAAGTGAGGGTTGCTGGGAGGTGGGGGGAGGGATAGGGTGGCTGGGTTATGAAAAAAAATTAATAAAAATAAAAAAATATTGGTTTCAGGAATAGAATTCAGTGATTCATCACTAACATACAACACCCAATGCTTATCATAAAAAATACCCTCCTTACTACCCATCACCCACCTAGCCCATCCCCCCCACCTCCCTCCATCAACCCTCAGTTTGTCTTTTAAGAGTCTCTTATGGTTTATTTCCCTCTCTCTTTTTTCACCCTGCCCATAGGTTCATCTTTTTTTAATTCCATATATGAATGGAATCATATGGGATTTGTCTTTCTCTATCTGACTTATTTTGCTTAGCTTAATACATTCTAGCTCCATCCATGATGTTTCAAATGGCAAGATTTCATTCTTTTTGATGGCTGAGTAATATTCCAGTGTCTCTGTGTGTACCATATCTTCTTTACTCATTCATCAGTAGATGGAGATAATTTTTAAAATTGTTTTGGCTATTATAGGTCTTTTGAGTGTCCATATAAATTTTAGAATTAAATTGTTAATGTCCTTTTAAGAAAACCTATTATTTTGATTGAGATTGTCTATCATCTGTAAAGAATTTTTGGAATAATTAACATTTAACAATATTGAATCTTCCTATACAAAAACAAGTCCTCAACATTATTCTTTTCAAAATAGTTTTGGCTATTCTGAGTCTTTTGCTTTTCATATAAAGTTTATTTATTTTTTTTCATATAGCTTTCAGTATCTGCTTGTCAGTTTTTGAAGAAAATGTGCTGATATTTTGATAAGGATTGAAGAATTTTCATCTTAATAGTGTGTCTTCCAATCCAGGAACATTAAATGTTTTTCCATTTATTTAGATGTGTTAAAACAGTCTCTCAGCAATGTTTTGTAAATTTCAGTGTACAAAACTTGCATTTCTTTTATTAAATTTATTCCTAAACATGGTATTCTTTTAATTCTTTTATTAATGAAATTATATTCTTTTTAAAAAAGGTTTCCTTTATTATTTGAGAGAGAGCATGAGCAGGAGGGAAGGGGCAGAGGGAGAAGGAGAAGCACACTCCCTATTTGAGCAGGAAGCCCAACACGGGGGCTCAACCCCAGGACTCTGATAGCATGACCTGAGCCAAAGGCAGATGTTTAACTGAGTCACCCAGGTGCCCCTGAAATTATATTCTTAATTTTATTTTCAGATCATTCACTGAAGTGACATAGAAATATAATTTATTCTTGTATATTGATCATGTATCCTATGACCTTGCTAAATTCACTTATTAGCTTTAGGAGTTTTTGGTTATTGTTATTATTTGTGTTGTAGATTCTTTAGGATTTTCGACATAGACCACTATGCCATCTACACATAGGTACTATTTGGTTTCTTTTTTTCTGATCTGTATGCTTATTCTCCCCTCTCCTCACTTTTCCTTTCACATTGTGCTAGTAGAAACTCCAGAACAATCTGAATAGGAGTGGTAAGAGTGATCATCTTTGGCTTTTACCTAATCTTAGACATGAGACATTCATCCTTTCACCGTTAAGATTAATGTTTGCTGCAAAGTTTTTTTTCTTTCTTTTTTTTTGTAGATTGACTTCATCAGTCTGAGGAAGTCATTCTACTCCAAAATTTTTTTAGTTTTCATCATGAATAGGTGTTAGATTTCTGTCAAATGCTTTTTCTGTGTGTATTGAGATTCTCATGAAATTTTTGTACTATATCATTTCAATATGTTGCAAAACAATAATTATTTTTGATGGTTAAACCTACTTTGCATTCCTAGGATAAATCCCACTTGGTCATGGTGTATAATTTTTTAAAATATTTTTTATGTTATTTCCTAATATTTGCAACTGTAATCATGGGGAATGAGGGATATTGGTCTGTAGTTTTTATTTCTTGTGATGTCTTCGCCTGGCTTTGGTATGAGGGTGATACTGGTTTCAGAAAGAGTTGGAAAGTCTTCCTCCTTGTTTTTTGGAAGAGCTAGTGGAGTAGTAGCACTGTTTGTTCTTTAAACATTTGAAAGAATTTGCCAGGGAACTTATGTGGGCCTGACCTTGTGTTTGTGGGAAGACTTTTTTTTTTTAAAGTAGGTTCCATGCCCTTGAACTCACAGCCCTGAGGTAGATGACTGTAAGTTCTACTGACTGACCCAGCCAGGCACTCCTGTTAGAGATTTTTAACTTTTAATTTCTTTACTTATTCCTTTACTTATGATTCAGTTGTTTTATGTCTCCTTGAGTTAGTTTTGATATTTGTGTTTTTCTAGGAATTTGGGCATTTCATCTAGGTTTTCTAATTTGTTGACATAAAGTTTTTCATATTTTATTTTTAAGAAACATTTCATTTATGTATTTGATAGAGAAAGAGAGTATAAGCAGAGGGAGCAGGAGGGAGAGGGAGAGAGTGAGAGAAGCAAGCTCTCATCAAAATCCTGGAAAAGAACATAGGCAGTAACCTCTTTGACATTGGCCACAGCAACTTCTTTCAAGACACGTCTCCAAAGGCAAAGGAGACAAAAGCGAAGATGAACTTCTGGGACTTCATCAAAATAAAAAGCTTCTTTACAGCAAAGGAAACAGTCAACAAAGAGGCAACCCACAGAATGGGAGAGGATATTTGCAAATGACACTACAGACAAAGGGCTGGTATCCAAGATCTATAAAGAACTACTCAAACTCAACATCCAAAAAGAAGATGAGCACATCAAAAAATGGGCAAGAGACATGAAGAGGCCCTTCTCCATAGAAGATATACCAGTGGCTAAGAGATACATGAAAAAAATGTCCATTGTCACTAGCTATCAGGGAAATTAAAATCAAAACCACACTGAGATACCACCTTACACCAGTCAGAATGGCCAAAATTAACAAGTCAGAAAACAAGTGTTGGAGAGGCTGCAGAGAAAGGGGAACCCTCTTACACTGTTGGTGGGAATGCAAGCTGGTGCAGCCACTTTGGAAAACAGTGTGGAGGTTTCTTAAAAAATTAAAAATAGTGCTACCCTATGACCCTGCAACTGCACTACTGGGCATTTACCCCAAAGAAACAA
>PITA01006299.1:53611-101488 GCA_004023965.1 Spilogale gracilis
AAAGAAGGGCCATATGTACCCCAATGTTCATCGCAGCAATGGCCACAATTGCCAAACTGTGGAAAGAGCCAAGGTGCCCATCAACAGATGAATGGATAAAGAAGATGTGGTACATATATACAATGGAATACTATGCCTCCATCAGAAAGGATGAATATCCAACTTTTGTAGCAACATGGACTGGACTGGAAGAGATTATATTGAGTGAAATAAGCCAAGTAGAGAAAGTCAAGTATCACATGGTTTCACTTACTTGCAGTGCATAAGGGGTAATATAGAGGACAGTAGGAGAAGAAAAGTAATGGAAAGCAGGGTAATTCAGGGAGAGAAACTAAACAAGAGAGACTTTGGACACAGAAACAAACTGAGGGACTTGGAGGGAGAGGTGGGGGGATAGGAGAGCCTGGTGGTGGGTACCAAGGGCAGCTATTGCATGGAGCACTGGGTGTGGGGAATGGGCAATGAATCTTGGAACACTGAAAAAAAATAAACAACAACAAAAAAAGAAGTCCTAGCAACAGCAATCAGACAACAGAAAGAAATAAAAGGTATCCAGCTTGGCAAAGAAGAAGTCAAACTCTCTCTCTTTGCAGATGACATGATACCGTATGTGGAAAACCCGAAAGACTCTATCCCCAAACTACTAGAACTCATACAACAATTTGGTAATGTGGCAGGATACAAAATAAATGCACAGAAATCAGTGGCATTCTATAACACTAACAATGAAAATATAGAAAGGGAAATCAGAGAATCAATTCCATTTACTATAGCACCAAAAACCATAAGATACTTAGCAATAAACCTAACCAAAGCAGTCAAGGGTCTGTATTCGAGGAACTACAGAACACTCATGAAAGAAATTGAAGAAGACACAAAAAGATGGAAGAGCATTCCATGCTCATGGATTGGAAGAATAAACATTGTTAAAATGTCTCTACTGCCCAGAGCAATCTATAGTTTCAATGCCATTCCGATCAAAATTCCACCAACATTCTTCAAAATGTGTGAACAAACAATCCTAAAATTTATATGGAACCAAAAAAGACCCCGAATCACTAAGGAATTGTTGAAGAAGAAAAGCAAAGCTGGGGGCATCTCGTTACCTGATTTCAGGCTTTATTACAAAGCTGTGATCACCAAGACAGCATGGTACTGGCACAAAAACAGACAAATAGACCAATGGAACAGAGTAGAGACTCCGGATACAGACCCACAAATCTAGGGTCAAATCATTTTTGACAAAGCAGAAAGAAATATCCAATGGAAAAAGACAGACTCTTCAATAAATGGCGCTGGGAAAAATGGATTTTATTTTTTAAAGAGGTCTTAGGTTCAGGGAAAAATTGAGAAGGATGTATGAAATTGCCCATATGTGTGACTTTTTTAACTACACATTTTTAAGTTATTTTCTTTGCTATGAGGATTGCAGTATGCCTTTTAATCTAAATCAAACTAGTGCAGATTAAAACTAACTTCATTTTAGTAGTAGAAACTCTGCTCCAATATAACTCCCTTATCTTCCTATTATCAGCTCATTAACACAGACTTGTAGTTATTTTATATAATAGACTTTTAAATCAGGAGAATTTAAAATATGTATTATAATGTCTTCTGTATTTATTTAATTACCTTACTGATACATGTTATATCTTTTTTTAAAAGATTTTCTTCCTTTATTTGACATAGAAAGAGAAAGAGCATAAGCAAGGTGAGTGTCAGTCAGAGGGAGAGGGAGAAGCAGGCTTTCTGAGGGAGCCCAAGTGAGACTCAATCCCAGGACCCTGAGCTGAAGGCAGATGCTTAACCAATTGAGCCACCTGGGTGCCCCTGATGTCTACTACTGACTCCTTGCTTTAACCCTATAAAACCCTCAGTTTGTTTCTCAGAGTCCACAGTCTCTCATGGTTCTTTTCCAACTCCAATTCCCCCCCCCTTCAATTCCACAATAACCAAACTGTGGAAAGAGCAGAGATTCCCTTCAACAGAAGAATAGATAAAAAGATGTGGTCCATATATACAATGGAATATTACTCAGCCATCAGAAAGGATGAATACCCAGCTTTTGCATCAACATGGATGGGATGGGAGGAGATTATGTTGAGTGAAGTAAGTCAAACAGAGAAAGTCAATTACCATATAGTTTCACTTATTTGTGGGCCATGTGTTTTTTATTTTTATTTTTTAAGATTTATTTTATTTATTTGACAGAGAGAAACACAGCCAGAGAGGGAACACAAGCAGGGGAAGTGAGAGAGGCAGAAGCAGGCTACCTGCTGAACAGGGAGCCCTATGTGGGGCTCAGTCCTGGGACTCTGGGATCATGACCTGAGTGGAAGGCAGATGCTTAACAAGTGAGCCACCCAAGCACCGCATGTGTTTTTTTTTAAGATCTTATTTATTTATTTAACAGAGAGAAAGATCACAAGTAGGCAGGGAAAGAGGAGGAAGCAGGCTCCCTGCCGAGCAGAGAACCTGGTGCAGGCCTCGATCCCAGGACCCTGAGATCATGACTTGAGCCGAAGGCAGAAGCTTTAACCTACTGAATCACCCAGCACCCCCCCCATGTGTTTTGTAATCGTGCATACCAATATCTGTCTTCTTTTGGTATACATAGTCTATGTAATTTACATTTAATATACATATAGACAGGAATTAAGTATGTCATTTTATTTTTTATTTTCTATTTACTCTCTCCATTCAATTTTCTGGAGTTTCCCCCCTGCCTTCTTATGAATTACTTGAACATTTAAAAAATTCCATTTTTATTTGTCTATAAAGCTTTGAGTGCATCTCTTTGTATAATTTTTTAGTGGCTGTTTTAGGTATTATAGTATATATACATAACTTTTGTTATAACTACAGAGTTCCCTGAGGCTCTATTAATTTTTTCAGTCTATTTTCTCTTCATTGTTCATACCATTTAGTTTCTACTCTTTCCTTTGCACATTTTCTGATTCTTTCTACTGTCACATCCATTTAGCTATTTTACTCAGCCTTTGCATCTTTAAATTTTGATTATTATAGTTCTCAGTTCAAAAATTTTCATTACTTTTTTCTTTGTATCTTCTCTCTCTTTGTTTTTTGGCTGGTTTTCATTCCCCCCCCCAACCCAAACATTTTAGGCATTTTATAATTGCTTGGTGAGGTGGTTTTATGATGGCTTCTTTAAAATCTTTGTCAGATAATTTTAACATCTGTTCTCTTGGTGTTGGTGTATATTGATTTTCTTGTCCCATTAAAGCTGAAGTCTTCCTGTTTTGGAGTATGAGAAATGAATTTCTTATTGGAATCCAAACATTTGATTATTGTTATGAAAATCTAGATCTCATTTAAACCTCTGTTTTCACATGCCTCCTCTGACACCACCCTAACACAGCAGAGAAGTACCTCATTACTGCCAGATGGGAGTGGAAGTCAAGTTTTCCACTTGGATTCTATTGGCACCTGGTGATGGGTAGGGAAATCCTTTTTACTTCTAGGGAGGAGTAGAAGTAAAAGGAGTAGAAGGCTTCCTACTAGGCCTTCACTGATACCACCATGGCTGGGAGTCTCATTACTGTTCCTCTCACATAGACTTCACTGACACTGTGGTGGGTAATCTGGTGTGTGGTTAAAATCCTGACTCTCCACTTGGCCTTCTCTAACACCATTCAAGCACGGTGAGGAAAGCCCCTTTATTACCATCAAGTGGAAGTGGAGGTACAAGCTCCTCACACTGTGTTCACGGATACTGTGGAGAAAGGGTTGCAACTAAGCAGTGTGCAATTCCATTCTCCCCACTTGGTCTTTGCTGGCAGGGATGGGGTTGAGTTTGTGTTTTCCTGTGATGTTTAGCTAAAGTAGAGTACTTATTATCTAAAAATTTTCAGTCTTCGTATGCTGCCCTTTTTCTCACCTTAGACTGGAGAAATCAGGTTTTGTTTTTGTTTTGTTGTGTATACCCAATGGTATTTCTGGGTTGCCAGCAGATAGTCTCAGGTATTGCTAAGACTGAGAATTCACACCAGAGCATGTATCATCATATATTTACTTGGGTCCCAAGGTTCCTAACTAATCTGCCTTCTCTCCGCCTTTTAGAGTTCTTTGTTAATGCTTTCTAATATAAATGTGCAGGTATATATATATATATATATATATATATATATATATATATATATACACAACGGAATATTATTCGGCCACAAAAAGAATGAAATCTTGCCATTTGCAACAATATGAATGGATCTAGAGAATATTATGTCAAGCAAAAAAGCCAGTCAGAGGGCACCTGGGTGGCTCAGTTGGTTAAGCGACTGCCTTCGGCTCAGGTCATGATCCCGGAGTCCTGGGATCGAGCCCCTCATCGGGCTGCCTGCTCAACAGGAAGCCTGCTTCTCCCTCTCTCACTCCCCCTACTTGTGTTCTCTCTCTTGCTGTGTTTCTGTCAAATAAATAAAAATCTTAAAAAAAAAAGCCAGTCAGAGAAAGAGAAACACTATATGATTTCACTTATATATGGAATTTAAGAAACAAAACAGCCAACAAATAAAAAAAGAGCGAGATAAACAAAAAAAGAGAGACTCCTTTTAAATTTAAATTCAATTAGCCAACATATAGTACATCATTATTTTCAGATATAGAGTTCAATAATTCATGAGTTGGGTAAAACACTGAATGCTCATCACATCACATGCCCTCCTTAATGCCCATCACCCAATCACTCCATCCCCCCACCACTCCTCCAGGAATTCTCAGTTTGTTTCCTATAGTTGCGATTCTCTGTCCTGCCTCTTAAATTCCTCTTATCAGAGAGATCATATGATAATTATCTTTCTCTGATTGACTTATTTCACTCAGCATAATACCCTTCAGTTCCATCCATGTTGATGTAAATGGTAAGTATTCATCTTTTCTGATGGCTGAGTAATATTCATTGTATATATACCACATCTTCTTTATCCATTCATCTGTCAATGGACATCTGGGCTCTTTCCACCGTTTTGCTATTCTGCACATTGCTACTGTAAAACACTGGGGTGCAGATTCCCCTTCAGATCACTATATTTGTATCTTTGGGATAAATACCTAGTATGCAATTGCTGGGTCATAGGGTAGCTCTACAAAAAAACAGACTCTTAGCTGTAGAGAACAATTAGATGGTTACTAGAGGGCATGTGGGTGGGGGGATGGGTGAAATAAATGAAGGGGGTAGAGTATATTTATCTTGATGAGCACAGGGTGATGTATGAAAATGCTGAATTACCATATTGTATACCTAAAATTAATATAACACCATATGTTAAACTACACTGGAATTAAAGTAAAATAAAATATAAAATGAAAAGAAATAAAATATAATATTAAATAATAAATGCACAGAAGATAAATGTCCATGGCTTTTAGTTCTACTTAATGGAAGCATAGGGGAAAGTATTTATACTTCACCTTTTGAGGCAAAAATTTCTATATCTTTTATTCTGAAGGCAATATTCCTTTTTATTAGTATAGAATTCTTCATTACCATTTTTTTTCTTTCAGCACTTTGAATATGTTAGCCCACTGCCTTGGTGCCTTTATAGTTTCTGGTGAAAAGTCAGCTAGAAATCTTATTTGTGAGCCTGTGTATGTGATACATTATTTTCTCTTGCTACTTTTAAGATTTTTCTCTTTGATGAAAGCATTCAGATGGCCAAGAGACACATGAAAAGAGGCTCAACCTCACTAATGCAAATAAATACTCATGAGATATCACCTTACACCTTTCAGAATGGCTAATATCAAAAATAAAAGAAATGACAAGTAATGGCAAGAATGTGGAGAAAAAGGAACCCTCATACACTGTTGGTAGGAATGTAAATTGGTATCAAAATTGTGCAAAACAATATGGAGTTCCTCAAAACATTAAAAATAGAAATATTTTGGGTGCCTGGGTGGCTCAGTGGGTTGAAGCCTCTGCCTTCAGCTCAGGTCATGATCTCAGGGTCCTGGGATCGAGTCCCACATCAGGCTCTCTGCTCAGCGGGGAGCCTGCTTCCTCCTCTCTCTGCCTGCCTCTCTGCCTACTTGTGATCTCTCTCTCTGTGTGTCAAATAAATAAATAAAATCTTTTTAAAAAATAGAAATATTTTATGGTCCAATAATTCGACTACTGAATATTTACCCAAGGAAAACAAAAACACTAATTTGAAAAGATATATGCACCTCCATGTTTATCACAGCATTTTTTTACAATAGTCAAGATACTGTTCATTGAAGGTGAATGGATAAGGAAGAGTGTGTGTGTGTGTGTGTGTGTGTGTGTGTATAATACATGCACACAATACACGCACACAATTATGGAATAATATGCAGCCATAAAACAGGATGAGATCTTGCCATTTGTGATAATATGGGTAGACCTGGGGGTAGTATGCTAAGTGAAATAAGTCAGACTGAGAAAGATAATACCACATGATTTCACTCATATGTGGAATCTAAGAAACAAGTAAATAAGCAAACAAAAAGCAGAATAATATCTATAAATACAGAGAACAAACATGATTGCCACAGGGTAGGAGGTTGGGAATGGGCAAAATGAGTGAAAAGAAGTTGGAGATACAGGTTCCAGTTATGGAGTGAATAAGTCATGGGAATAAAAGGAATGTAGTCAATGATATTGTAATAGTGTTGTTTGGTGATAGATTGTAGCTATACTTATGGTGAACATAGCATAACATATAAACTTGTCAAATCAGCATGTTGTACACCTGAAACTAATGTAACATTATGTGCTAACTATATTCAAATTTTAAAAAAAATGAAGATTTTATCTTTGCATTTGTTTTTCAATAGTTTGTCAATGATATGTCTTGGTATGAATGTTTTTGAGTTTATTTTAATTGGAGTTTCTTGAGCTTCTTGGATATGTATATATTAGTTTCCCAATGCTGCTGTAGTAAACTACTACAAATACAGTGGCTTAAAACAACTCTGGAGGTCAGAGTCTGAAACGTGCTTCATTAAGCTAACATCAAAGTGTTAGCAGGGCAGCTGTATTTTTTTTCTAGAAGCTGCATTTTTTTTCTACAGAGAATCACTCCCTTTCTTTTTTCTAGTTTCAAGAGACTTCCTGTATTTCTTGATTTGTAGTACCTTCCTCTATCATGAAATTCAACAACTACTACTCGAATCTTTGTGATATGTCTACTTCCATGTTATAAGGATCCTTGTGATTACATTAAGCTCAAACAGATAATTCAGGATAAACTTCTCATCTCAAGATCCTTATTACATCTACAAAATCCCTTTTGCCACGTAAGTTAATCTATTATGGGTTTTATTATGGTGATTATAGACATGGACATCTTTGGAGAGCCATCGTTCTGTCTATCACAGTATAGAATAAAATTTTTTAAATCATATTTGCAAAGTGTTAAGATATCTTGTGTTTTAGTTGTTAAAAACTGGACATTTTAGGGTTGAAGATATTGTAACAAGTTTGGAATCAGATCCTATCTGTGTCCCCCAGTTTCACTATACTGCTTTTCTTTTCCTATTTGCTGTTTCTTGTTTCATGACTTTCCTGGATTAGTTCTGTGGATTTTGTATTTCTTAGAGTACAGCTGCTAAATTCTCTCATTTCTTTTTAAAAGTTCTTGTTTTTTATTCTACAATCTAAGTTTCTAGGAATTACCCCGTTGTGTTGGGAGCCGCCCCATCTTGCAAGCTGACGGAGTCGCCGTGGGGAAGCTCCTGCCTCATGGGAAACTCACTGACTTCCATAAGTCTCAGTGAGAAGGTAGCAGCAGAAGCACAGCTCCTGCCACCGTAAAATAACCCCACTAGGCCTGACGTGGTCACAGCGAGGAAAAGGCAGTTTGAGCCTCGCTCCTGCCGATGGTGCGGAACTGGCATCTCCTCTTTTTACTAATTGGTCTTTAACCTAAAAACAAAAGCACATTACTCTTAACAGGGCCTCAGGATGCTCTGAACCAAACCGAGACTCCCTTACAATCCTTAAGAGTGTACCTTTTGTACTTTCCCTTTAAATTTCCTGAGGTTCTGTGGAGGAGATTGCTAGGGCTCCTGAATGGTTAAATAAAGGACTTAATATAAGAAATAAAACTGTGCTAAAAAGAACATTGCTACGCACACAAGGGATCCATAAATAAAGAGTTCTGCACCCAGTCATAGAAAGAGGCTTAAGCAAATGCTTTTACCTTTGCAAAATAAGTTATCTTTCTCTTTGATGCCAAACAGACTAACTTTGGTTATTGTATTAATAATGTAGCTAAAACTTTGTACACAACTCATCTAAGCCTTTCAATTGCCTTCTTGTTTGTAAGACCTGCTTAAAAAACACCATATCATTAGTCTACTCTTTATTGTCTAGGCACCAAATATAAGAAACTATAAAAAAACCTTCCTGTATAACATGTCCTTGGTTTGGTTAAAGGACTTAACTCTACATTGTAGATAGGTGCACCTGCAAAAACATGTTCCACTGATTAGAGTGCTGTTTCACAAAAGCACCATGTTTCTCTAACAAAGACACTGTGTAGTCAAAATCATTCTTTGTAAAAAAATTTTTTTTCCTTTATGAGAATCTTTAACTTGTAGCCTATAAATAAAGACACTGAAAGACGGCAAGGCAGAGATGCCTGGCAGGTGATCACAAAGGGATCTTCAGGGCTCTCTTGTTCGCTGACACCGTCTTTCCTTCAGGAACCCCTCGTTCAGCCGGAGTTGGCCTCCAGCACCCTTGGTTAGCTCAGTTTAGTGATCAGTCAATGATTGGCCAGACTATTTCTTTTTTTTTTTTTTTAAGATTTTATTTATTTCACAGAGAGAAACACAGCCAGAGAGGGAACACAAGCAGGGGGAGCGAGAGAGGGAGAAGCAGGTTTCCCGCCAAGCAGGGAGCCCGATGTGGGACTCGATCCCGGGTCTCCAGGATCATGACCTGAGCCGAAGGCAGTCGCCCAACCAACTGAGCCACCCAGGCGTCCCCAGACTATTTCTTTAAATGTTCCAGGTAGTGTCCACCTTTTACCACAAAGATTTATGGGTCAAGGCAAATCTTCAAATCTCAGGTAGTTTGCAAGTTAGCAATAGTTTTCACTTTTTGCTTGCAAAGGGCTACAAAGGTCAACCAAATGTAAGTTTCCAAGCCCTTTCTGGTTTTTCCTGTCCTTGCACATTTTCCTGTGCATGCATGTGCAGTCTAGATCCTCAGGAATGTCAGAGCTCAAAGTTCCCTGTGGTCATATAGCTCCTTTCCACCAAATTTCCCTTTTATTTATTTTTTAAAGATTTTATTTATTTATTTATTTGGTACACAGAGAGAGATCACATGTAGGCACAGAGGCAGGCAGAGAGAGAGGGGGAAAGCAGACTCCCCTCCAAGAAGAGAGCCCGAAGTGGGGCTCAATCCCAGGACCCTGAGATCATGACCTGAGCTGAAGGCAGAGGCTTAACCCTCTGAGCCACCCAGGCACCCCCAAATTTGCCCTTTCAACTTTGAGCCAGATTTTTTGTTATGGGCTGAGTTGTGCCCTCTGTCAACAAATTCGTATGTTGACATCTTAACCATTTGAGAATGTGACTGTGTTTGGACATAGGGTCTGTAAGGATGTAATTCAGTCAAAATAAGATCATTAGGGTGGTCCCTAACCCAATAGGTTTCTTTATAATAAAAGGGAATTTGGACAGAGACATGCACCAAAGGAAGACAGTGAGAAGATACACAGAAAATATGACCACCTACAGGCCAAGGAGAGAGGCCTCAGAAGAAACCAACCCTGCCAACACCTTAATTTCAGACTTCCAGCCTCCTGAGTTGTGAGAAAATACATTGTTGTTTGTTTATTTAAACCATCTAGTCTATGGCACTTTGCTATGGTAGTCCTAGAAACGAATACAACTCATCTTTTCCCCAACTAAATCCACAGCTTCAACTAGCTGCAGTGTTACATTTCCAGCTGATTGCTATTGTTTTCCATGACTCCTATAGATAGAACCTTTTCCATGGAGCTGAACTTCAAGTTAGATGAAATGTTGATAATGCCCCCCAAATGGTTTATTTTCCAGGGAATTTCTGAAAATATTGTCAAAATATTGACAGTTCTTAGGGGATAGGGCATTTCACAAAGTTTGAAACAGAACAATTGCCTCCGACAGCTATCACCCTGGTGCTGGGTGGGCGGGAAGAGTTACAGTGAAAACACCACCGATGCCATTGTTCTTATGAAGTCCAGTAGTTTTTCTTGAAGAGACACTTTCTGGTTGATTCCATGCTTTTGGTTAATTTCTGAAGTCTAAAATGGTTAAGTTCTCCTGTTTTGTCAGTATTTGTGTTGCTTTTGTGAGAAAAGGATTCACTAAGTCCTAATGCTGCCTCTCTGAAAGTCTTGCCCCTCATCTTGTTTTGAAAGGTATTTTTGCTGGATATAGAATTCTGGGTTTACAGGTTCTTTTTCTTCTTCCAGATTTTTAAAAAAAATATTTTATTTATTTGACAGAGAGAAACACAGTGAGAGAGGGAACACCAGCGAGGGGGGGGAGGGTTGGGGTGAGAGAGGGAATAGCAGGCTTCCTGCCAAGCAGGCAGCCTGATGCGGGGCTCGATCCCAGGACTCTGGGATCATGACCTGAGCCAGAGGCAGACACTTAATGAATGAGCCACCGAGGTGCCCCCTCTTTCAGAAATTCCAAGTTTCTCCACAGACTTTTGGTTTTCTCTGCTATAATGAGAAGTCTGTTGCCATTTTTATCTGTTCTTATGTATGTAGTGTCTTTTTTTACTGGTTATTTTTAAGGTTTTATCTTTAACACTAGTTTTAAGCAATTTTTTTTTATTAAAAGGTTTTTGTTTAAGATTTTATTTATTTATTTGACAGAGAGATCACAAGTAGGCAGAGAGGAAGGCAGAGAGAGAGAGGAGGAAGCAGGCTTCCTGCTGAGCAGAGAGCCCAATGAGGGCCTTGATCCCAGGACCCTGAGATCATGACCTGAGCCGAAGGCAGAAGCTTAATCCACTGAGCCACCCAGGTGCCCAGTTTTAAGCAATTTGATTATGATTTTCGTAGTATACTTTTCTTTCTGTACTGTTTGGGGTTTGTTGAGTTACTCAAATATTTAGACTATACATTTTATCAAATTTGGGGAAATGCTGGCCAGTATTTTCCACATGTTTTTGTTCTCTTCTCTTTCTGGGCTCTGATTACAAGCATAGTAAATGCATGGTGATCCCAAAGTTCTTGATGTTCTGTTTACTTTTTTCAGTCTTTTTCCCTTTGTTTCATTTTGGATAGTTTCTATTGTTATGCCTTCAAGTTTACTCATCTTTTTTCTGTGTGTAATCTGATGTCAATCCCATTCAGTCTATATTTCATCTCATACATTGTATGTTTTTTTGCTTTAGAAGTTCAATGTTATATGTATATATAAATTTTAAATTTTTTGGCTGTCAAATGATTTTTTAAAAAACATTTTCCTTTGTTGTTCTTAACTAGGTGGGCATTTCACTGTACCACTGTTGATGTCACTATGATGTAATGAGGGTGACAGCCATCAACATTGCAGCCCACAGATTGGGCAGTCCTCAGGATCTTTTTAATGGTTCCAGAGAGTTCTCTGGCTAAAGATTGGCACCACAATTATCAGTTTTGACAATCTCATCAAAAATGATATTTCCAATGTGCTTAATGTTTCCTGGCATCTTTCTGTCTTTTGGTGGTTTCCTGGCATCTTTTTGTCTTTTGGTGGTTTCCTGGCATCTTTCTGTCTTTTAAGGGCTTTGATAATTAGGGAAGAAGCAGAAGGCACCACTTTAATCTGGTCCTATCTGTTCTGAATGGCTAGTTTCACTGTAATCCTTACACCCTTCCATTCACCACTTGCCTTAATGGTGTCATCACCAGCCTTTCTTTGGAGGCAGATGCAGAGGGGCAATCTCTGGGGCCAGGGCAGGTGTGGCACCAACCCCACTGGTGTGCCTCAGGTATGTGACTTTGATGTCACTGGGGTTGAACATAGGCAGCATGGGAGAGGTAGCGAGTGTGAGATAAATCTGAATTCAGGGAAACCAAAGCCCAGTTGCACTTTCACCTGCTCTAAACAGAAAGCCAAAACATATAAATTTTAATTTTTAATTTTTATTACAAAATTCTAATTTAAATATATATCAAATGCATGTATTTTTCCTTGTCTCTTCTTATTATGTGCATGGTCTCCTCTCTTTCTTGAACATATAAATGCACTTTAATAGCTCTTTTAATGTCCTTGTCTAATAAGTCTATTACTGTGTAAGTCCAAGTCTATTTTCAAATTATTGATTTTTTCCTTCTTACTATAAGTTGAGTTTCTTTTCTTTTCTTTTCTTTTAATAAGTTGAGTTTCTTGCCCTCTTGTATGCCTGATAATTTTGGATTGATGACAAACATTGTAAATTTTACATAGGCGATTGCATTTTTTAGTACACTTGACCTTTGAACAACATGGGTTTGAACTCTGTGTGTCCACTTATACAAAAAGGGTTTTTTGGGATATAGTACAGTACTGTAAATGTATTTTCCCTTTCTTATGATTTTTAATAACATTCTTTTCTATAGGTTACTTTATTATAAGAATTAAAAATATATGAAGGGGAGAGGCAAGATGGCTGAAAACTAGGTGACCCCCTTTCAGGGGGTCCCCTGAAGTGAGCTGAATACCAGCAAAGAACACTGTAAGAACACTGTGAGCACCCATGAAATCAGCCAGAAATGTAATATTTCACACTTCCAGATCTCTACAAGGGAAAAGGAGCATCAACAAAGAGGTAAAGTGGAGTGGGAACACTCAGAGTGGTATCCAAAGACATGGGGGAGGGAGCCCACAGAGGTGCCCCATTGGAAAGCAATATCCCAGCATGAAAGTGCTCTGTGTTTGTGGAACAACAGCACATTATGGTCTGATTAAAAGCAGGCAAAAACAGAGAGCCTGAGAGGCAACGGGGAAAGCTGACCATCATTCCCGGGGATGTAGATCTGTGGAGAAAAAGCGCTCCCCATGCTGCGCGAGGGAACAGGGTGGAGCGCAGTACCTGTAAAACTGCCACTTCCCCCCCACCCCTTGGGACAGGCACGCAGCCCCCAGAAAGGTGATTTTGCAGACTTGAGCATGACCTGCGGGACCACAGGATCTCAATCCCTCCCGCATGGGAGTGCACCACAGACTCTCTGAGCAGAGACAAGGTCACTTGATCCGAAATCAGTTGCGGTTTCCGTGGCCCCGGAGTAAAACAAGTGGGGGCTATGGCCGCCAATCTGACCAGCATGCCGGTGCACCCAGTTGTGACAAGTGACCAAAGGGGAAGATACAGGGAGAGGCTGTGAGCCCTGCACCATCCAGAGGGCTGCTAGCGGAGGGCTCTCTCTGGGAAGGAGGTCTGGGTGCAGACATTTTGCTCTGGCCAGACTTTTGAAAAGCTGCAAAAAGCCTCAAAAGAACAAATACTCCAGAGAACAGAAACCTGAAAACCTGGTTGCCATAGAGCCCTGCCACTACGAAGGGGGCGGAGAAACCCAGCCCAGTAACACTAACTGAAAAACACCGTGGCAGGCCCCTCCCCCAGAAGGCAAGCCATAAGAACAGGAGGACAACACCAAAATTGTAAAACCCCAACATCGGGGGAAAGGCAATATATTAAGCTCCTGGTACTACCCAAAAAGCTGTATATTTTATAGATACAGCTTATCACTTTATTTTCTTGTTAACTTTTTTATTTTTATTTTTAAAGTTTTCACTTTAAATTTAAAATTCATTCTCACAGTTTTTGTTCTTTTAAATTTTAACCCACTTATTATTACAACATGATACTTAATACAGTACTCCATAATAACTCTTTACCTTGGAATTTTTTCAAACACATACCTGTGTTTTCTGTTGTTGTTGTCGCTGTTGCTGTTTCTTCTTTTGTTTGTTTGTTTCTGTTTATTCCTTTTTTCTCTCTTTCCTTTATTCTCTTTTCTTTTAAATATACATATAGTTATAAGCTTTAAGGTAATCCTTCATTCCTATTCAATACTACCCCTATATACAAACCAGTTTTAATCTCCCTATATCTTTAGAAAGTGGACTCCTGGGGTGCCTGGGTGGCTCAGTTGGTTAAGTGACTGCTTTCAGCTCAGGTCATGATCCCAGAGACCCAGGATCGAGCCCTGCTTGGCTGGAAGTCTACTTCTCCCTCTCTCACTCCTGTTGCTTGTGTTCCCTCTCTGGCTGTGTTTCTCTCTGTGAAATAAATAAAATATTTTTTTAAAAAAAGGAAAGTGGATTCTTTTAACAATAATAACAAGACAAACCCAGGAGGATCTGAAATACTTTCCTTGCCCACAAGGAGGGTTTCCACTCACCTTCCCGCCCTATTCTTCTGTTAGTGTTTCTGTGTAATTGTTTTTGCCTTTGTAATATATAAATACTGGTCTTGGGGGTCATTTGGGTTGGGGTTAGCTTTTTGATCTCTTCAACTTTCTTTTACTCTTGATGGTCTTTTTCTTTATTCTGTTGTAGTTTTGTACCATATAAATCCTACCATTGGGGCCTATTCTGGCCAGGTTTTTTTTCTTGCTTCTTTTCTCTTTTTCTCTCTCTTTTTTCTTTCTTCTTCCTTTTTGGTAGTGACTTCTGATTGCTCTGAAACTTTCCAATGAGCAATTCACCTGGATAGTGGTTGATATATTCAGCTATACATCCCTCAACCACCCCTCCCCAAAATGAGTTGGAGGAGGAACAACCAACAGAAGAAAAACCCAGAGACTGCAACCTCTGTCACAGAATTACTGGAAATGAACATAAAAAAATATGACAGAAATGGAATTCAGGGTAGCAATCATCCAAGCAATGGCTAAGTTGGAAAAGAATATTAATGGCAAGATAGAAGCTCTAATGACAGAAGTGAAAGCCGAAATGGCAGAGGTTAAAAAGGCTAATGAGATTCAATCTAATTTAAATATGCTAGAGTAGGTGAAGCTGAAGATTGTATTAGTGATTTAGAAGACAGAAGGATTAAGAAGGAGGAGCAAGGGAAGTCTTGGAACAAATAGCTAAAATCCCATTAAAATAGAATTAGGGAAATAAACGATACCATGAAACGCTCCAATATCAGAATTATTGGAATCCCCGAAGGAATTGAGAGAGAGAGAAGCCTAGAAGATATAGTTGAACAAATCATGGATGAAAATTTCCCTAATCTGGGGAATGAAACAAGTGTTCATGTCCTAAAGGCAGAGAGGACACCCTCCAAGATTAATGAGGCCAGAATAACCTCCAGGCACATAATTGTGACATTCATGAATCATAAAGTAAAAGAATATGTCTTAAGGGCAGCAAGGGGGAAGCAATACCTTATGTGTAGAGGGAGGACCATCAGAATAATGTCAGACCTATCCACAGAAACCTGGAAAGCCAAAAAGGGCTGGCAAGACATATTCAGAAAGTTACATGAAAAAAATATGCAACCAAGGATAATGTACCCAGCAATGTTGACTTTCAAAATGGAAGGAGAGATAAAGAGCTTCCAGGACCACCAAAGTCTAAAAACTTATGCAACTACCAAACCAGCACTACAAGAAATATGAAGAGGGGTTCGATAAAAGATAAATGAATACAAGAGTGACACAGAATAGAAATTTACAGTGTAATCTATAGAAACATGTACTTCACAGGCAACATGATGTCAATACAAACGTATCTATCAATCTTCCCACTCAATGTGAAAGGCCTAAGTGCTCCAATAAAAAGGCACAGGGTTGCAGACTGGATAAAACAAAAGGACCCCCCCAAAAAACATATGCTGTTTAAAAGAGACATATTTTGAATCTAAAGTCACTTCCAGATTGAAATTGAGGGGATGGAGGACCATCTTTCATGCCAACAGACCCCAAAAGAAAGTCAGGGTAGCGATTATCATATCAGACAAATTGGATTTTAATCTAAAGTCTGTAGTCAGAGACACAGAAGGACACTACATCATTCTCAAAGGGTCTATACACCAAGAAGATCTAACAATTGTAAATATTTATGCTCCCAACATGGGAGCAGCCAACTACATAAGCCAACTGTTAAGCAAAATAAAGAATCATATTGATACAAATACATTAATTGTAGGAGATCTTAACACACCACTGTCAGCAATAGAAAGATCATCTAAACAGAAAATCAACAAAGAAACAAGAGCTTTGAATGACACATTGGACCAGATGGATCTCATAGATATATTCAGAACATTCCACCCTAAAACAGCAGAATACTCATTCTTCTCGAGTGCACATAAAACTTCCTCTAGAATAGACCACATAGTAGGTCACAAATCAGGGCTCAAACCATACCAGAAGATTGAGATTATTCCCTGCATATTCTCTGACCACAATGCCTTGAAACTGGAACTCAACCACAACAAAAAGTTCAGAAGAAAATCAAACACTTGGAAGCTAAAGACTATCCTGCTCAAGAATCTCTGGATCAACCAGGAAATCAAAGAAGAACTTAAACACTTCATGGAAACCAATGAGAATAAAAATACATAAATCCAAAGCCTATGGGATATAGCAAAGGCAGTCCTTTGCTATATCCCAAAGGCAGTCCTTTGCTATATCCCATAAGATAGGGAAATACATAGATCCAAGCCTCACTCAAAAACATGGAAAAATCCCAAATACACCAACTCTCATTACACCTTAAAGAACTGGAAAACCAACAACAAATTAAACCAACCCCACACACAAGACGGGAAATATTTAGGATTAGAGCAGAGGTGAAGGAATCAGAAAGTAGAGATACAGTAGAACACATCAACGAAACTAGAAGCTGGTTCTTTGAAAGAATTAATAAGATTGATAAACCATTGGCCAAAATAATCCAAAAGAAAAGGGAGAAGACCCAAATTAATAAAATTATGTGTGAAAGGGGAGAGATCATGAGTAACACCAAGGACACAGAAACAATCATCAGAAATTACTACCAACAGTTATAAGCCAATAAGTTTAACAACCTAGAAGATATGGATGCATTCCTGGAAACCTATAGACTTCCCAGACTGAAACAGAAAGAAATTGACAATCTAAATAGACCAATATCTAGTAACGGGATTGAAGCAGTGATCAAAAACCTCCCAAAAACCAAGAGCCCAGGACCAGATGGATTCCCTGGGGAATTCTACCAAACATTCAAAGAAGAAATAATACCTATTCTCCTGAAGCTGTTTCAGAAAATAGAAACAGAAGGAAAACTTCCAGACTCCTTCTATGAAGCCGGCATTATTCTAATTCCCAAACCAGGCAAAGGCCCCATCAAAAAGGAGAACTTCAGACCAATATCTCTGATGAATATGGATGCCAACATTCTTAACAAGATCCTTGCTAATAGGATCCAACAATATCTTAAAAGGATTATCCACCATGACCAGGAAGGATTTATCCCAGGGATGCAAGGGTGGTTCAACACTTGTAAAACAACCAACATGATAGAACAAATCAATAAGAGAAGAGAGAAGAACCACATGGTACTCTCAATTGATGCAGAAAAGACATTTGACAAAATACAACATCCGTTCCTGATTAAAACCTTCAAAGTATAGGGATAGAGGAAACATTCCTCAACCTCATAAAATCTATCTATGAAAAACCCATAGTGAATATCATACTCAACAGGGAAAAATTGACAGCCTTCCTTCTGAGATCAGGAACAAGACAAGGATGCCCACTGTTATTACTATTGTTCAACATAGTGTTAGAAGTCCTAACAACAGCAATCAGATAACAGAAAGAAATAAAAGGTATTCAAATTGGCAAAGAAGAAGTCAAACTCTCTCTCTTTGCAGATGACATGATACTATATGTGGAAAACCCAAAAGACTCTACCCCCAAACTGCTAGCACTCATATAACAATTCAGTAATGTGGCAGGATACAAAATCAATGCACAGAAATCAGTTGTGTTTTTATACACTAACAATGAAAAAATAGAAAGGGAAATCAGAGAATCGATTCCATTTACTATAGCACCAAAACCCACAAGATACCTAGGAATAAACCTAACCAAAGAAGTTAAGGATCTGTACTCGAGGAACTATAGAACACTCATGAAAGAAATTGAAGAAGACACAAAAGTATGGAAGAGCATTCCATGTTCATGGATTGGAAGAATAAACATTGTCAATATGTCTATACTGCCCAGAGCAATCTATACTTTTATTGCCATCCCAATCAAAATTCCACCAACATTTTTCAAAGCATTGGAACAAACAATTCTAAAATTTATATGGAACCAAAAAAGACCCTGAATCACTAAGGAATTGCTGAAGAAGAAAAACAAAGCTGGGGGCATCTCGTTACCTGACTTCAGGCTTTATTACAAAGCTGTGATCACCAAGACAGCATGGTACTGGCACAAAAACAGACAAATAGACCAATGGAACAGAGTAGAGAGTCCGGATATGGACCCACAAATCTGTGGTCAAATCATCTTCAACAAAGCAGAAAGAAATATCCAGTAGAAAAAGAACAGTCTCTTCAATAAATGGTGCTGGGAAAATTGAAGAATGAAACTAGACCATTCTCTTACACCACACACAAAGACAAACTCGAAATGGATGAAGAACCTCAATGTGAGGCAGGAATCCATCAACATCCTGGAAGAGAACATAGGCAGTAACCTCTTTGACATCAACCACAGTAACTTTTTTCAAGACATGTCTCCAAAGGCAAAGGAAACAAAAGCGAAAATGAACTTTTGGGACTGCATCAAAATAAAAAGCTTCTGCACAGCAAAGGGAACAGTCAACAAAACAAAGAGGCAACCCACTGAATGGGAGAGGATATTTACAAATGATACTACAGACAAAGGGCTGGTCTCCAAGATCTATAAAGAACTACTCAAACTCAACATCCAAAAAGAAGATGAACACATCAAAAAATGGGCAAGAGACATGAAGAGGCACTTCTCCATAGAAGATATACAAATGGCTAGCAGACACATGAAAAAATGTTCATTGTCACTAGCTATCAGGGAAATTCAAATCAAAACCACACTGAGATACCACCTTACACCAGTCAGAATGGCCAAAATTAACAAGACAGGAAACAACAAGTGTTGGAGAGGCTGCGGAGAAAGGGGAACCCTCTTACACTCTTGGTGGGGATGTAAATTAGTGCAGCCACTATGGAAAACAGTGTGGAGGTTTCTTAAAAAATTAAAAATAGAGCTACCTTATGACCCTGCAATTGCACTACTGGGTGTTTACCCTAAAGATACAGATGTAGTGAAAAGAAGGGCCATATATACCCCAATGTTCATTGCAGCAATGGCCACAATCACTAAACTGTGGAAAGAGCCAAGGTGCCCTTCAACAGATGAATGGATAAAGAAGATGTGTTACATATATACAATGGAATATTACGTCTCCATCAGAAAGGATGAATACCCAACTTTTGTAGCAACATGGACCATATTGGAAGAGATTATGCTGAGTGAAATAAGCCAAGTAGAGAAAGTCAAGTATCACGTTTTTAAAAAAATTTATTTTATTTTTCCATTGCTCCAAGATTCATTGTTTTTGCCCCACAATCAGTGCTCCATGCAATACGTGCCCTCGGTAACCACCACAAGGCTCTCCCATTCCCCACCTCCTCCCCTCCAAAGAAAATCAATTATCATATGGTTTCCCTTACTTGTGGTGCATAAGGGGTAATATAGAGGACAGTAGGAGAAGGAAAGGAAATGGGAAGTAAGGTAATTCGAGGAAGGAAATGAAACATAAGAGACTTTGGACTCAGAAACAAACTGAGAGTGAGGGATTGGAGAGCCTGGTGGTAGGTACTGAGGGCATGTATTGCATGGGGCACTGGGTGTGGGGCATAAACAATAAATCTTGGAACACTGGAAAAACAAAATAATTTTTAAAATGTGATATTGTGTTATCAAGAAGTCTTACTGGGGCACCTGGATGGCTCAGTCATTAAGTGCCTGCCTTCAGCTCAGGTCATCATCCTGGAGTCCTGGAATTGAGCCCTGCATTGGCATCCCTGCTCACTGGGAAGACCGCTTCTCCCTCTATCCCTCCCCCTGCTTATGTTCCCTCTCTCACTGTGTTTATCTCTGCCAAATAAATAAATAAAATCTTTAAAAAGTGGAAAGAAAAGAAGAAAGAAGAAGAAGAAGAAGAAGAAGAAGAAGAAGAAGAAGAAGAGGAAGAAGAGGAAGAAGAGGAAGAAGAGGAAGAAGAGGAAGAAGAGGAAGAAGAGGAAGAAGAAGAAGAAGAAGAAGAAGAAGAAGAAGAAGAAGAAGAAGAAGAAGAAGAAGGAGAGGAAGAAGAGGAAGAAGAAGAAGAACAACAACAATAACAACAAGAACAAGAAGAAGAACAAGAAGAAAAAGAAGAACAAGAACAACAAGAAGAAGAACAAGAAGAAGAAGGCAGCTAAGAAGGCTTCCAGTCAATGGTAAGCTGTTAGTATCTATGTTTGGGGGAGCCAAATGTTATCTGTACATTTTCAAGTGCATGAGAGGTTAGCACCCTGAACCGCCATGTTGTTCAAGGGTCAACTGTATTTCTTTAAGTGTTTTTGAAATTTGTTTTTAGACATAGTTACTTAGAAATAATTTGATCCCTTTAAGACCAGCTATTAATTTTGGGGGAGGGGGTTCAGAATAGCCTTTTGTCTAGTGCTAGTTTTACCTCTTTACTGAAGCAGTACCCATCTGGACAACTCTATATATGGCAAAAATTATTTACGTTCTGATTGGTGGGAGTACAAACTATTCCTAGCCCTGTGTGAGCTCTGGATCTTATTCCACATGATCCTCTCTAGTGATCTTTCCTTTGGCTATCATGTGCTGATTGACATTCTGCTAAAGAGTGTAAGGGGATCCTCTGGATCTCCTAGATCTCTCTACATGTGCATCTCTCTCCTCTCTAATTCTGCATAAATTCTAGGTACCTTCATCTCCTTGAACTCTGCATTGTGTTTCATTACTGAATGGAGATCACCGAACTCTGTTTTTATAGCCCTTCCTTGTGCTGTGGCCTAGAAACTATCTCAATGAAGTGAAGCAGGGCATTCATAGGGCTTACCTCATTTATTGTTTATTTCCTTTCTCTCGGTGTTCTGTAGCCCATACTACCTATTGTTCAATGTCTGAAACCCCTTTTCCTTGAATTTTGCACAGTTGTTAAGGCAGAAAGGCAAATCTGATTACTTTATTGCATCATGGCTGGAAGCAGAAGTCCAGAAACCTGACTCTTAAAATGCCCTGTTGACATCTGGGCTGATATTCAATGACACGCAAGTACAAAAGTTTTAGGAACTTACTTTGTTGCTATTTAGATTCAATGAGAATTTAAAGAAGACATTACAGGGCACCTGGGTGGCTCAGTTGGTCTTCAGTTCAGGTCATGATCCTGGGGTCCTGGGATTGAAGCCTGAGTCAGGGTCCCAGCTCAGTGGGAGTCTGCTTCTCCCTTTCCCTCTGCCCCTCCTCCTACTGTGCTCTCTTTCTCTCTCTCTCTCTGTCTCAAATGAATAAATAAAATCTTTGAAAAAATAAAGAAGACATTACAATAAATGCCACAGAAATAAAAAGGCACCTGGGTGGTTTAGAGGTTAAGCATCTGTCTTTGCCTCAAGTCATGATCTTCAGGTCCTGGAATGGAGCCCTAGGTCAGGCTCCCAGCTCAGAGGGGAGTCTGCTTCTCCCTCTCCCTCTGACTCATTCCTTGCTTGTGCTCTGTCTCTGTCTTCAAATGAATAAATAAAATCTTTTTTAAAAAGTTTTGGAATTCTTGGAAAGAGTAATAAGGCAAGGCAAGGAAATAAAAGCCTTCCAAATTGGTAAGAAAGAAGCAAAACTGTCACTATTTGGAAATGGCATGATAGTATGTCTAAAAAAATCTAAGAACTCAATCAAGAGCTAATAAACAAATTCTGTAAAATTGCAGGATAAAAATCAATACACAGTGATGTGATGAGCACTGGATGTTATAAGCAACTAATGAATCATTGAATCTTATATCAAAAATTAATGATGTGCTATATGTTGGCTAATTGAATTTAAATTTAAAAAATTACTATACAAAAATCTGTTGCATTTCTATGCACTAATAATAAACTAGCAGAAAGAGAGACTAAGAAAACTACCCCACCTATAGTTGCATCAAAAAGAATCAAATACCTAAGGATTTATTTAACCAAGGTGAAAGACCTGTACTCTGAAAATTATAAGACATTGATGAAATAAGTTGAAAAAGACACAAGTAAATGGAAAGATATTCTATGCTCATTGATTGGAAGAATGAATAATTTATAATGTCCATACTACCCACATCGATCTATAGATTCAATGCAATCCCTGTCAAAATCCAGTGCATTTTCCACAAAAATATACACACATGCACACAACAGAATAATATTCAGACATAAAAAAGAAAGAAATATCACCATTTGCAACAATATGAATTGTTCTTGAGGGCATTATGTTAAGTGAAATAAGTCAGAGAAAAACAAGTACTGTATGACCTCACTTATTCGTGGAATCTAAAACAAAACAAAACAAAACAAAACAAAACAAAAGCTGAATTCATAGATAATAGAGAACAGAGTGTTGGTTGCCAGAGGTGGAAAGTGCGATGGGTGGGTAAAATGAGTGAAGGGAGTCAAAAGGTATCAACTTTCAGTTATAAAATAGATAAATCCTGGGGATAATGTATAGCATGATAACTATAGCTAGTAATATTGTATTGTATATCTTAAAGTTCCTAACAGCATATGTCCCACATCACAAGAAAAAATTATAATTATGTATGGTGACAGATTTTAAATAGATTCATGGTGGTGATTACTTGGAAATATATACAAATATCAAATCATTATATTGTATACCTGAAACTAATATGACATTATATGTCAATTATATCTCAATAAAATACAAGAATTTAAGGATCAACCTTCAGTCCTAATATAATGTTCAGAAGCTAAAACAGTAAGGAATATACTTAGAACTCAAATTCTTGTCTGTGAACATAGGTATATGACAAAGATTAAATAGATTTTGAGCATTCCAACTGAGAAACGATAAAAAATTACCACAAGTTTAGCAGCTTAAAACAATGCAAATTTATTATCTTACATTTCTGTAAGTCAGAAATCTGGGTACTACATGGCTTTTCTGGTTCCTTAACTTGGTATCTCAAAAGACTAAAATCAAGATATCAGTAGGGCTATGTTTCTTTCTCAGGATTCTACAGGAGAACCCCCTTTTAGGCTTATTCTGATCATAGGCAGAATTCAATAGGATGTAATCCCCATTTCCTACCTGCGTGCCATCCATAGGTCATTCTCATTTTTTAGAGGCTCCCTGTATCCCCTAGTTAGCGGCACCTTCCATAGGTAGGGACCCTCATGCTTTGAATCTCTCTGACTCTTCCCTTTGCTTCAACTTTCCCACTGCACCACTTTGCACTCTAGTTGGAAAAAAATATGTCTGATTTTAAGGACTCAAGTGATTAGATTTGAATGCTCATAGTCTTAAACACATTTGCAAAGTCCATTTCACAAAGTAACATCATATAATCACAGAATCCAGCAATTAAGGAATAGACATCTTAGGGGGGGGCATTATTTAGCTTACCTTTTCATTGTATTCACTAAATCCTCATCCTTTCCTTTACCTTTATACTCCCAGAAGACAGAGGGATGAACATTGTACCCTTGGGAGACCTTTGACTTTCTCACCCTTGCTGCTATTTGGTTTCATCTTGGGGACAGAAAAACAGATACAAAACATCATCACAAAATATCAAAGCTGGAAGGAATGTTATCATTCACCTACTGTAAACATCTTATTTTACAGATGAGAAAATTAATGTTCAGAGACAAGAAGATGATTTGACTAGTTAATGGTAGAACCAAATATTTATTCTGGATCTACAGATCCTTGCCAATACATGGTTTCATCAATTACCTAACTAGGCATTTATCTATTCTTTCTAAGCTTCAGTTTGTTCATCCAAAAAATGGGAATAATGATGATCTTTCCTTCTTAAAGATGCTGCAAGAATGAAAGGAAATTAGTGTATGTAAAATGCATAATGCAGTAACTATACCTGGGATTAGTAAGTACAGGAAATGTAGGCTATCATTATTGTTGTTGTTGTTACTATCATATTATTATTTTATGAATCAAGTCTGCATCAACATATAGGCACATTCTCTTGACTGAACTGATTTGATAACTGAATAATTCAGTTGAAGCAATTGTGAATGTGAGACTTTTATGTTATATCACTGTTTTTTCAAGGTGATCCCTTTTTTCTGCTTGATTAACTTGAAAATTTAGATGGGTGAGAAAATCTATACTACCCAGACTGAACCTTTATGTTAAGGTGATAAAGCAATATATGATCACACTCATTCTCTAGCTTAGTAAACCTGGTCATTAATGCATTCATAAAACAAATGCTTTTTGAGTGTCAATTATGAACTAGGTGAGATATATACAGAGACGAATAAAACAGACATGATCCTTGGGGTGTCTTGCTAACTCAGTTGGCAGTACGTGTGACTCTTGATCTTGAGGTTGTGGGTTTGAGACCCACGTTGGGTGTAGAGATTATTTAAAAGTAAAATATTTTAAAAATGTTTTAAAAACAGACATGATCCTTGCTCACGCAGAGCTTATTAACTGGAGAGAAACTGGCATTCAATGAGTAAATAAGTATGTAAATAAATATCACTATACATTCCTTGAAGGAAAATAATAGGATGATATAAAGATTTAAAAAGACCAATGCCAGACTGGAGACCAGAAGGATTCTCTGAGAAGTGACATTTTAGCTGAGACCCAAATAAGGAGAAGGAATCAGCCATGAAAGAATGTTCATGTGGTTGGCAATGGAGGTGGAAATAAATTCAAAGGTTTGAAGGACAGGAAGAGGGAGAAGGAGAAAGAGAATTAGAAGGAGGAGGTTTTGCTTAAGAGTTAGACATGGGCAGGTGATAAGGGAAGGGATGGACTAAAGACGACTCCCAATTTTCTGACTGAGAGTTCAGGAATATTGTCAGAATGAAGTTTAGAGGCATTAGGTCTAATTTGATCAGTGACCTGTCATGTTGCATGTAGTTTCATATGATATTTGGCTTTTTAATTTCCAATTTTGGAAGAAATCTTATATAAAAATTGTGATAATCACAGAAAGGATGACTATCCAACTTTTGTAGCAACATGGACTGGATTGGAAGAGATTGTACTGAGTGAAATGAGCCAAGAAGAGAAAGTCAAGTATCGCATGGTTTCACTTACTTGTGGTGCATAAGGGGTAATATAGAAGACAGTAGGAAAAGGAAAGTAAATGGAAAGTAGGGTAATCCAGGGAGAGAAACGAAACAAGAGAGACTTTGGACACAGAAACAAACTGAGGGACTTGGAGGGAGAGGGTTGGGGGATGGGAGAGCCTAGTGGTGGGTACTGAGGGCACCTATTGCATGGAGCACTGGGTGTGGGGAATGGGGAATGAATCTTGAAACACTGGGAAAAAAATTTAAGTAACAATAAAAAAAAGATTAAAAAAATTGTGATAATCAGATCTACTTACCTCCCTGAATGATTCTTGTGAAAATATGTTCAGAAAATGTAATTTAAAAAAAAAAGAAGAGGGGCGCCTGGGGTGGCTCAGTTGGTTGAGCGACTGCCTTCGGCTCAGGTCATGATCCCGGAAACCCGGGATCGAGTCCTACATCGGGCTCCCTGCTTGGCGGGAAGCCTGCTTCTCCCTCTCTCACTCCCCTTGCTTGTGTTCCCTCTCTGGCTGTGTTTCTCTCTGTCAAATAAATAAAATCTAAAAAAAAAAAAAAGAAGAAGAAGAAGAAGAAGGAAAAACGTAGGTACAATTGTAAGTATTCGTTTCACGAGAGAGAAATAAGAGCTGGTGAAATTAAAAGATCAGAGAAGACAAATCAATAAATAGAAAATGATATTTTATTCTGAAGACAGTGTATCATTTGAGTCATCTGGATGGAAGGCAAATGATATTTTTAGAGGGGAACTTGAAATGGGCCCAGTGGCATAATGGAGAGATTTATATGTTGAAGGTTAACTACGTTCACTGCTCTGTTATTCAGTACTTAATTTAATCTTAACAAAAACGTTGTAATCCAGACATTATCTTATTATCTCATCTTAAGAACAAACTCAGGCTTACCGTAGCTAAGTTGTTAACCGTCAAGGTTAAAAAGTGACGAAGCTATGATTTAATCCCAAGTCTGTATCTTTGGGGTAAATAGTGAGTATTGCAATTGCTGGGTCATAGGATAGCTCTATTTTTAATGTCTTAACCTTAATCTCCATACTGTTTTCCAGAGTGGCTGTATAAGCCCTGGGTGTTATACACAACTAATGAATCGTTGAACACCACATCAAAACTAATGATGTACTACTATATGTTGGCTAATTGAACATAATAAGAAACAACAACAAAACAAAAACCCTGAGTTTGCCAAACTCGTAAACCCAATGGCCTATACCAGAGGCTGGCAAACTTTTTTGTAAAGGTCCTGAAATCAGTTTAGGTTTTGTGGGCCATACTGTCTCTTTCTCAACTACTCAATTCTGCCACTGTAGCACAAAAGCAGCCATAGATGATACATAAATGAGTGAGTGTGGCTGTAGCCAATAAAACTTTATTTATAAAAGTAAGTTGATATGCTGGATTTGACTACTGGCCACTGGCTTACACTAAGGAAAGGAGACAGCTTAACAGTTTCTATGAAAAACAGTGATGCCAAGACACAAAGCCTCATTTAAAGACAATCCACCAAGGAAATTATTTCAGACACAAGTTAATGAACCTTAATGTTTCTTAGAATTTGCAATGGTTATGTCACAGCCTAGCATACGTTTGCTGTTCATGGTAAAGCAGAATGGCAAGATACTAATTAAAATTCTAAAATAATCTAGAAATATCATCCTACTCAACAGTTCCAAATTTGTCTTTTCCCCAGCCTTTTAGTGGAGCTACTGACTAGGAAACTGAATAGTGTGCATTTGACTTTTTCCTTTCTATTCCCTTTATCGGTTTCTTTGAGAGGTAGTATTAGCCCCAGGCATCATGAAGGAAAAAAGAGCAGACTGAGGGAGAAGTGGTCACAGATTTGAGAGTATAATGGATGACACAACTTCTGAGGCTTCTAGACTGGGGGTCTGTCATAATTAGCCCCTGATAATCATAAGTTTTGCACAGCAAGTGAGATGATCAGCGTATTCATTTTCTATTAGTACCATAGAAAAATTACCACAGACTTAGTGGTTTGAACGCTCAGTTATTACCTCACAGTTCTGTGGGTCAGAAGTCCAGGCATGGTATGGCTCAGCTGGGTCTTCTACCTCACAGGAGTACAGGCACAGCAAGAACATGACTCAAGCTAAAAGAAAGGCATCCGCCAAGCTGGGCTCTTATTTAGAGATTTTTGGGAAGATTACCCTTCCATGTTTATTCAAGTTGTTAGCAAAATTTAGTTTCTTGTGATTTGAGGACCAATGTTACCCTTTCCTTGACATGTTCCCCGCTTCATCTTCAGGCCAAAACTGATACCTGGAATCCCATTTGTGAACCAAACTTCTGACTTCATCTTCTGCTGTGCTTTTAAGGGTTTGTGTGATGAGATCAGTCCCACCTGCTTAATCTCCATATCTTAAAGTCATGCAATCAATAATCTTCATTACCCCTACAAATCCTTTCTGCCACACAATGTAGTATATTCATGTGAGTAAAACCAGGAGGCAACGGTCATGGAGGTTATTTCACACTAAGTTAGAATTTGGTATTGTGACTTCTCTCCAGAGAAGAGGAAGGTTGGAAGGAAAAGTATTGTGTTCTAATTTAACTCATCAGCTGTTGTTTTTCAGTGTTAGTGCTAAAGACTGAAGTTCCTTCCTTTCTTCTTTTTAACAGAAGTTTTACAGGGTACATAAAAATTAAAGAGAGAGAGAATAGAACTTACAGATTGGTAGGGAGCTCACAGGCTAATAGCTAATAGTGATAGGCATGACAAACATAAGGCAAAGGAGCACAGCAGTGAGGGGGAGTGCATATATTCCAATTTCAGAGTGTCACGTTACACTATTTAGAAGAGAAACCATCTCATCCACCAAAGGATGAGTAAGAGTTAGTTAGCTTTTCCAGTGTTTGCCCCTATATCTCAGTGTCTTTTTATTTTCTTCCCTAATTTTCATTTCAGTTAAGAACACAAAGAAATGGAAAATTGAACTGTGGCCACTGCATTTATCTTTCCAGGGTTTCCCAAACCTCCTGAATTACAACGACTAAGCTTCTTGGTCTTCTTGATCATTTATCTGATAACTCTTCTGGAAAGTGCTTTCACATTAACAGTAATGAGTCAGTCCTGTCCTCCACAGTCTACTGTATTATTAACAACTTGAGCTTCTTGAACTTCTGCTGCTGGTCCACCACCATTCTGGTCATGCTGATAAATTTATTCTAGAAGAAGACCATGTCATATGAGGGCTGCCTTTCTCAGATGTTCCTGTGACCTGTGCCGAGGAAATCTTGTTGGCTGCTATAACTTATGAACACTATGTAGCCATTTTCCACCTCTTTAATTCTGCTTCTCCTGATTCCAGAGGTCTGTGTGTATTGGTTGACTGGGACTTGGCTGTGTGGCCTGGAGAAGTCTATGACACACTCAGTGCTGGCAGTCATGTTCACTCTGTGTTGACTCAATCAGATCAGCCACTTTCTCTGTGATATCCCACTGTTCCTGGAGCTCTCCTGCTTAGACATCTTTCTCAGTGAGTCTGTGTTCCGTGTCGCCAGCACCACCACTGGCCTGAAGCCTCGCCTGTTTACTGCAGTATCTTACATACTCATCATCTCTGCCATCCTTGGGATTCCCTCAGGGCAGAAACAAGGTCTTTATCTGGGCATCCACTTCACTGTGGTGGTGACCCTCTTTGAGACAGCTGACTTCAACTATGACAACCCAAAGTGTGTTACAACTCAGATGTGGATATCCTTGTTTCTGTGCTTTTCTGTGTTGGGACCCCCTTGTCGAACACTGTCATCTACAGCCTGTGAAACAAGGAAGTCAAGGGTGCCCTGAGTAAGCTGGCTGGAGAAGGTGGATTCTGTAGTAATATCACTGAGTAGATCAACATTTTTCATTCTGCAGAATTTTTTTTCTTTCTTTTTAAAGATGTGTTTATTTTAGAGAGAGCGAGAGCAGGAGGAGGGGCAGCAGGACAGGGAGACAATCCTCAAGCAGGCACCCCACTGAGTGTGGAGCCCATCTGGGACTGAATCCCAAGACCTGGGATCATAACTTGAGCTGAAATCAAGAGTCAGATGCCTGGGGTGCCTGGATGGCTCAGCGGGTTGGGAAGCTGACCCTTGGTTTCAGCTCAGGTCTCAGGGTCCTGAGATCAAGCCTCACATTGAGCTCTGCACTCAGCGGGGAGTCTGCTTGTCCCTCTACCTCCCCCTCTTGCCCCTCTCCCTGCTTGAGTACTCTCTCTCTCTCTCTAAAAAATAAATTTAAAACCTCAAACAAACCAAAAAAATGTCAGGTGCTAAACTGACTGAGCCACCCAGGCATCCCCAGAATTTTCCCTTTCTTTTCTTTTCTTTTTTTCTTTTTTCTTTTTTCTTTTTCTTCTTTTTTTTCTTTCCTTCCTTCCTTCTTTCCTTCCTTCCTTCCTTCCTTCCTTCCTTCCTTCCTTCCTTCCTTCCTTCCTTCCCTCCTTCCTTCTTTTTTTCTTCTTTCTCTTTCTTCTTCTCAGTTGATCACTTTTATTTATATAATCTTTTAGTTATTTTATTAAAAGTACAATGTTTATTACTTTTTAGATCATTTAAAAATTTTATGTATTTAGGGTATACAAGGGGATAAGTTAATATACATAGTGTAATGGTTACTACGGTCAAGCTAATTAACATATCATATCCTTATATAATTACCAACTTTTATGTGTATGTGATAAGACCTCCTGAAATTTATTCTCTTAACAGACTTCCAGTATTCAATACCCACAAAAAAATATCCACAAAAAAATCTGGTACTGAAATTCTCTTGCATATGTCCCAAAAGAGAAAAGAAGCTAATCTCCTCATTGTATGCTGGGCAAAAATGATTGCCATGAATTTAATGAATACATGAGAGAATTAATTGTTTTTCATTTCTAACAAGTTCTATTTAAGCTGTTGCCCTGAGTTGTGTTTGTACTCTGAGGAATCTCAAAACAGCTGCTTAGAGAGAGATTACATGTTTACTTCCAAATGGTCAGTCCGTAATCATTTATAAATGTCCATTCTAGAAAAATGAATTCACTGAGAGATTAAAGAAAGATTTTTGACTCCTGCTTTAGGCAATGAGTATACTCAAGGCCGGTCCAGGAATGGCAGGTCTCTGTCATGATGCATGGAATTGATAGCCTGTTTTACCAGGGAGTATCCTTTCCAGTCTGGGAAAGAATGACAGTAGAAAGCAGGAGGCCCTGGCACAAAGTCAGAAATCCAAAACTCTTAGCAAAAGTTAGTGGTAAGCAGTTTATTTACCAAGACAATTGAGAAAAACTGCCCAGTATTAGGATATACCTACTTCTAAAGGGCATGTTATAAAATGTAAGTACATATTTTCATTACCATTTTGATGACATTTATGTAGTGACATATGTTAAATATCATTTTCATGTTATCAATGTCTACAACAGTAATAATAAAACCAGAATTGAAATTACCTGAGAGATTATCAATTTGAAAGCCTGAGAGGTGACTGAATCCCTTAGGTAAGATAATATGAGGGGAAAAGTTGTTTATGGTAAATAATATATAATACATAGTATTACTCCTACTCTAATTTTGACAGGCAAGATGGAAAACGATAATTTTCAAGCAGAAAGAGTATCTCCTATGTGCCCACTATAGTATGGTATTAAGGACATACAAAATATTTATTTAAATAAAATATAATTAATTTGCATAACTCGTATTTAGAAACTTTTCATATCTATATTACAATCCATTGATGTTTGGGAGGTGTTTTACAAGCAATTTATTAACTATCATAAAGCCCTGAAGTTTGTGAGTCATATTGACTGGTCCTGCCCATACTCAAGGAAAGGGGATTAAGGTCGACCTGCTTACCAGCAGGCAGGATTTGGGGAGGTCATATTAGAACTTTGCCTACCATAAATCATAATTGTTTTTCATCTTTCCTGTTACTTATGTCTTCTTATAAAAAAAGTAACCTTTTCTTTTGTTTCCATATATTGTTACTAACAATCATAGGACTTTTATACAAAGCTACAGAGATAGAAGGGAAGCTGGCATTGTTTGTAAACTGACTTTTTTATATGGTCAATCTTATATGATATAAACAAAAAACTAGTACATACACCAAAATGTTCACAATGGCACCAGGCAGAATGTGATGTGAAGGTGAAGATATTTCACTTTCATTTGATATGCCTTTGACTCCAGTAAATTTTTCAGTAAATATATGCTTTTTTTGAAATTTATTTTTTTAGATATTTTATTTGTCAGAGAGAGAGTGAAAGCACATAAGCAGGGGAAGCAGCAGGCAGAGGAGAAGCAATTCTGAGCAAGGAGCCCAATGTGGGACTCAATCCCAGAACTTGGGATCATGACTTTAGCTAAAGGCAGATGCTTAAGTGACTGAGTCATCCAAGTGTCCTGCTTCTTTTGAAATTTAAAATCCTTTAAAATTTTTAATTTTAAAAACATAATAAGATCTCCTTGTACATTTCTTTGTAATTCCCATGAATCTATAAATATTTTAAAATAAAAAGTCTACTAAAATATAAAAGGTAAATTTTTAAGTAAAATTTGGGATCTATCATCTATCTATCTATCTATCTATCATCTATTATTTATCTATCTATCTATCTATCTATTTATCTATCTATTCACCTCTCTATGTATTTATCTCTAACATAACATTAGACCAGGAATGTTTCAGTCATGTGGAATGTTAGCATTCCAGAGTATGTTCATAAATGCTAAATAGGGATTTTCCCAAGGTAGGGGAAAGCTAAGGATACATTGATATATGAGGTCTGAATATGTTCTTATGAATATAAAAATTTCAAGGTTTTAATAATGCCACGTTTTCAGGTGTGTAACAACATTGGCAGAACAATGTAATACTAGATCTGAAAGGAACGTACAAAAAATTCAAATGATTTCACTTCAGACCCGAATCAATTCTCTGCGAGAGATGTAGCAATCTAGACTTTGCTTGAACATCTCCCATGTTAGGGTCTCATTATTCTCCGTGTATTTTAAAATTCTTGCATATGTAGTAGAAATACAGTTACTAAAACAAAAAGTTGCAAGTATAAATAAGATAAAGGAACAATAGTTACCAGGCCAATTAAGCACAAGGGTGAGAGGATTGCAATTCAACATGAATTTGGCGATTTGGCCAAGTGGATTACCAAGAAATACTTGAAATGAAGCAAGTAAAGAGAATTGTGATCAAATACCATATCATTCATAGAGTAGTAGGGGGAGAGTATTGTTCAGAGGTCAAAATAGACTACCAGGATTATCTTTAGAAGATTTGAGCTTCTGTTCTCTCACTGCAAACAGAGCTAATAATAGTACTTATACTTTCAAGTTGTTTGAGAATTCATGGAGCAATCATGAAAAGTGCCTGGCTCATAGGACGTGTTCAACTAGTATTAAGTGGGAGGCATAGTGATGGTGTTAATGGTACGTACAAGAGGACAAGAAAATACAACGTGCCACTTTGAGGTGGCCTTGACTAGATAATCACAAAACTGGTAGGAAGTTTTCTAAAGATGAACAGGTGAGAACAGGGTAATTTTTTTTTTAAAGATTTTATTTACTTGAAAGAGAGAAACACAGCCAGAGAGGGAACAAACCCAAGCAGGGGGAGTGAGAGAGGGAGAAGCAGGCTTCCCGCCGAGCAGGGAGCCCGATGTGGGGCTCGATCCCGGGTCTCCGGGATCATGACCTGAGCCGAAGGCAGTCGCCCAACCAACTGAGCCACCCAGGCGCCCCCATGGGTAATCTTCTCATTACCATCATAGTTTGAGGTGAAAGGGACACATAATGGACATGCACATTAAAGTTTGAGAAGCATTGCCTCTTTAATGACTTCTGAATATTTTATCTGGTCTTACATGCTCATATGATGGGGAAGGGTACAGACAGAAATCTGGGCAAAGCAAAAATAGCTTATATCTCACAGCAATAAATTAACTTTGTCGTAAACATCTCAAATATACTGAATGTTCTTTTAGAAGAATTATTTTGACTACTCTTACTAATCACTGTGTGTGTGTGTGTGTGTGTGTGTGTGTGTATCTGTGTATTTGTGTTTTAAGTAGATAAGCAGTTTATCTGGCAACATGAAAATTATATTAAAAAATTTAATCATTGCTTTGCATTACTGGAAATATAAGTAGGTGTTTTCCTTGTGTGCTCTAAGGTTTTCACAATCACACCAACTACCCTGGCTTATATTATACTTATTTTGTTTCTTTGAAGGAAATAAACCCCTAAGGTTAGTCAGCAAAACATTTTGTAAGTGCTAGCTATGTGTGTCTCTTCTCATTATTTAGTTTGGAAGACTCTGGTTGAATTCATTTATGCATAAAGTGCTTCTTCTTTCCAAAGTAACTCATTGAGTATAATTTGTTTTTTAATATTTAAATTTTATTTAAATTTAATCATTAGTTTCAGATGTAGAGTTCAGTTATTCAGCAGTTTCATATAATACCCCGTGCTCATTACATCAGATGCCCTCTTTAATGCCCATCGCCCAGTTACCCCATCTGAAGTTTTGTTTTATTTTTTGTTTAGGTGGGTTATACTGAACTTATTTTAATCTTTGATGGAAAACATACCTCTTTTAAACTAAAGTCAACAAGATTTCTTTCAAGCTAGACATTTTTGTGTATAGAGCCAGTGTACAAAATCTTAACCTCTAACCTCTTTTTCTGACAAAATACAGTCTCACTTAAAAATGGAGAGAAATATCATTAACATAAAGCAAAGGGTTTGAGATTGAGATTACCTATTCATATGCAGAAGCATGTAGTATCTCAGTGGTGCTTGTTAATGGTGAGTTTTGATGAAGATGATGATGATACAGCATTGTTACTATATGCAAACAGCATGAGCATCAAGAATATAAAAAATGAAACAGATTATCATTCCTCACTCCATCCTCTTGGCTCACAAAAAAATTAGTCAGTCAGACCCAAAAAAAAAAAAAAAAGAATTTGTTATGGTTGTGATTCTCCTATGTGTGTGTATGCACACGTGTATGTATAATGCCCCATCAATATGTTCCTCAAGAATGGGCTTCAAATTATATTTTAAAACAATAACAAATACTTAGTAGATAAAACAAATAACAGCAGTGTATACAACCCCAGGGACCATATTTGTTAAAGTCATTAAACATTTTAAATCTACTTTTACAATTTAGTCATACACAGATCATAAATCACTTTCTCTTGTGAGGTCACCTTCAGTGAAGGATTTCACTTGTTTCTATGAATAAATCTAGGTATTTACCTGTAAAAAAGTGTTTTACCTCTACATTTTCAATATTGTGCACTAAGAGAAAATGCATATCGCTGAAGTGAAACCTATCTATACAGCTGATAGAGAAAAATAAAGAATAATACATATCACATAAATGTTTTGTAAGAGGACATACAGATGGTGAAGCCAACCCTAATGTGGTTTTACTGTGAAGTGATGCCCACAGCTAACCTCGAGAGGGAGATGAACACAGGCAAACTTCCTTCTTGGACACACCATCCTTCTTGGACCCTACTTCCTGTGAACTGTGGGGATTACGAGAGTCCCGCCTTAGTCTTCTCACTCCATCTCTTCTCTGGTTGATTTCATGTCTGCCTACGGATTCAACAGCCACCTTCAAAACAATTGCCCCCAAATCCATTTCTAGATGGGTCTACTCTTGTCTCCCAAGGACAAATCTTTTTTCAACTGCCTGTTGGGCATTTCCATGTGGATATCCCACAGGTACCTAACACTCAACATTATCTGCATACACTGTCTTCCCTCCCCGCATCTGCTGTACTTCATTTATTTCAGGTTTTAATTAACAATCCCTGCCTGCCTGAACTGACTCAGTGCCCTCACCACGACCTCACCACCAATCATATGCGAAGTGCCACAAACAGGCTCCTTCTCCGTGTACTACTGCTTCACGGATTTTCTCCGACCCTCCAAACCCCAGAGCTTCAGTTACAGACCGTCTTATTTTGATCTAGTTTTAGTTCTCAGACCATTCTCTTGGATTGAACAAAAGTGTTTTAACTGAAGGCACATGAACTATAAAGAGACTCTAGAGGTGGGTTTCACAAGTATATGACTCCATTGAAATGACGTGGAAGATTCTGCCCATGGGTATATATATATTTCTTTTAGATCTACAGATATTAATAAGTTTCTCAAAGCTGAAAAGTTTCTAAAACACAGGCCATTACCATCCAGATGCAGCCCGCTTCCAGTCTACCCTCACCTAGAATGTGATCTATGGGCCATTGTTGATATTCTGCCATCATTCCTGCCCATTCTCACACCAACGCCTGCCTTCCAGACAGCCCAGATATCTACAGTCTCTGCTGCCCTATAAGGGAAGAGAAGATATTTTTTGAGATCCCTGTTGGGGGGCTGCTCAGTTTTTTTGTTTTGTTTTGTTTTGTTTTGCTTTATTTTGAGTATGCTGAGAGGGCAGGTCTGACACAATCTTCCACATGCCAATCCTATTGTCTAAAGGCAGGTGCTTCCCCTACACATTCTCTGGGCTAAGGAGGTTGTGTTTGAAGTGAAAACCACTAGACTACTTAGAATTAATGGTGGCGTTTGCTAGCAACCAGCCAGGGCTGACCTACCAGCTTCCTGAAATGAACAGGAATCTCTAGAGTTTAGGGATATAGCTGTAGGTGAGGGGCGCCCAGCAAATCTCAGAACCTTGCAGCCTTCCTTCCTCTAGTAGCAACACAATGCTTAGGGAAGCCCATTAGTGTTCCAGAGACCTCTGGGTCCTTTCTCCTATAAACATAAGGACAACACAAAGACTGAGTTTACCTGCTGTGGCTGGGCAGACCCAGGTGGTCTATTTTTCTCAAAATTTCCACCACCAACATTGTCTGGGATGCCAATCTGCCATTTTTTGCTTCTGGGACAGTACACACCTTGGCACCTCCCCTAATAAAACACATACACACACACTCAGAGCATGAAATTCTTTTATAGTCAGATCTTGGAGGACTTTGGTTTGTTTTTGGGTTTGGGTTTGGGTTTTGCTTTAAATTTTACTGTGTTAACCTGCAGTGCAATACTCGTTTCTAGAGGAGAACTCAGCAATCATCATGTACGCACAACACACAGTGCTCGTCACAAAAACTGCGCGTCCCAACACCCCTCACCTATCCAGCCCATCCCCCACCTCTCTCCATCAACTCTCTGTTTGTTCCCTATTGCTAAGAGTCTCCTATGGTTTATTTCCCTCCTTCCCCCCACCCTTCCCATGTGTTCATGCTTTCTTTCTTAAATTCCACATGAGTCAGATCATTTGGAATTTGTTTTGCCCTGACTTATTTCACGTAGAATAATACACTCTAGCTCCATCTACATCGTTGTAAATGGCAAGATTTCATTCATTTCAATGGGTAAGTAATATTCCAGTGTGTGTGTGTGTGTGTGTGTGTGTGTGTGTGTGTGTGTGTGTGTATGACACCACATCTTCTTTATCCATTCTTCTGTTGTTGGACTTCTGGAGTTAGGCTATGTTGATAATGCTGCAATAAACACTGGGTGCACATACCCCTTTAAATCTGTATTTTTGTGTCCTTTGAGTGAGGATAGCTCTATTTGTTAACCATTTGAGGAAACTTCATACTGTTCTTCAGAATGGCTGCACGAGTTTGTACACCCACCAACAGTGCAAGGGGTTTCCCCTTCTCCCTATCCTTGCCAACAGCTGTTGTTTCTTGTGTTGTTAATTTGAGCCATTCTGACAGGTGTGAGGTAATATGTCATCATGGTTTTGATTTGTGTTTCTCTGTCACCAAGTGATGTTGAGCAACTTTTCATGTGTCTGTCAGCCATCTGGATGTCTTCTTTGGGAAAGTGTCTATTCATATCTTCTGCCTCTTTTTCTTTTTCTTTCTTTCTTCTTTCTTTCTTTCTTTCACTTCTTTCTTTCTTTCACTTTTTTATTTCATTTCTTTTAAGATTTTATGTATATATTTATTTATTTGACACAGAGAGAGAGAACACCAGCAGGGAGAGTGGCAGGCAGAGGGAGAGGGAGAAGACCCACTGTTGATCAGAGAGCCTGATGCAGGGCTCGATCCCAGGACCTTGGGATCATGACCTGATCTGAAAGCAGAGGCTTTACCCCACTGAGCCACCCAGGAGGCCAAGGTTTTTATCTAGATAAAGTCCCAATAGCTCATTTTTGCTTTTGTTTCTCCTGCTTCCAGCAATGTGTCTAGTAAGAAGTTGCTGTGGCTGAGGTAAAAAAGATTGCTGCCTGTGTTCCCTTCTAGTACTTTGATGGATTCCTGTCTTACACTGAAGTCTTTCACCCATTTTTGATTTATTTTTGTGTATGGTGTAAGAAAGTGGTCCAGTTTCATTCTTTTGCTTGTTGCTGTCCAGTTTTCCCAACACCATTTGTTGAAGAGACTGTCTTTTCCATTGGATATTCTTTCCTGCTTTGTTGAAGAGTAGTTGGCCATATAGTTGTGGGTCCAACTCTGGGTTTTTTATTCTGTTCCACTGATCTATGTCTGTTTTTGTGCCAGTACTGTACTGTTTTGATGACTACATCTTTGTAATATAGCTTGAAATCTGGAATCATGATGCTTCCAGTTTGGTTTTTCTTTCCAGGATTGGTTTGGCTATTTAGGGTCTTTTGCAGTTCCATACAAATTTTAAGATTCTTTGTTCTAGCTCTATGAAAATGCTGATGATATTTTGATAGGGATTGCATTAAATGTGTAGATTGCTTTGGGTAGTATAGACATTTTAACTATGTTTCATCTTCCAATCCATGAGCATGGAATGCTTTCCCATTTCTTTGTGTCCTCTTCAATTTCTTTCATAAGTGTTCTATAGTTTTCAGAGTATAGAGCTTTTACCTCTTTAGTTAGGTTTATTACTAGGTAGCTTATTGTTTTTGGTACAATTGCATATGGGATTGATTCCTTGATTTCTTTTTCTGTTGCTTCATTGTTGGTGGATAGGTGTATGGAAATGCAACAGATTTCTGTACATTGATTTTATATCCTGCGACTTTACTAAATTCATGCATTAGCTTTGGCAATTTTTTGGAGGAGTCTCGGATTTTCTACATAGAATATCATGTCATCTGCAAATAGTGAAATCTTGACTTCTTCTTCACTGATTTAGATGCTTTTTTATAACTAAAAGATTTTATTTTTTTAATTTGACACAGAGAGAGTGTGAGGGGCTGAAGGAGAAGCAGACTCTCCACCAAGCAGGGAGCCCGATGTGGGGCTCAATCCCAGGACCCTGGGATCATGTCCTGAGCCAAAAGCAGACACTTAACCAACTGAGCCAACCAGATGCCCCTAGATGCTTTTTATTCCTTTTCGTTGTCTGATTGCTGAGGCTAAGACTTCCAGTCCTATGTTAAATAGTAGTGGTGAGAGAGGACATCCCTATCCTGTCCTTGACCATTGGGAAAAAGCTCTCGGTTTTTCCCCATTGAGGATGATATTAGCTGTGGGTCTTTCATATATGGCCTTTATGATGTTGAGGTATGCTCTATCTCTCCCTACTTTTTTGAGAGTTTTTATTAAGAAAGGATGTTGTATTTTGTCAAATGCTTTTTCTGCATATATTGACAGGATCATAGGTTCTTATTGCTTCCTTTATTAATGTGGTGTATCACATTAATTAATTTGTGAATATTGAACCACATCTTTAGCCCAGGAATAAATCTCACTTGGTTGTGATGAAAAATTCTTTGCTGTATTGTTGAATGTGATTTGCTAGCATTCTATTGAGAATTTTTGCATCCATGTCCATCAGGGATATAGGTCTGTAATTCTCCTTGTTTTTTTAAAATTTAAGTTGCCTTTATTAGTATGTGACATTTTCTTTTTTTTCACTTTAAATTTATTTTATTTTTTCAGTGTTCCAAGATTCATTGCCCATGCCCCACACCCAGTGACCCTTGTAGTAGGTGCCCCCAGTACCCACCACCAGGCTCTCCCATCCCCTCACCCCCCTCCCTCCAAGTCCCTCAGTTTGTTTCTGTGTCCAAAGTCTCTCATGTTTCATTTCTCTCCCTGAATTACCCTACTTCCCATTTCCTTTCCTTCTCCTACTGTCCTCTATATTACCCCTTATGCACCACAAGTAAGTGAAACCATGTGATACTTGACTTTTTCTACTTGGCTTATTTGTAATTCTCCTTTTTAGTGGAGTCTTGGTCTGGTTTTGGAATCAAGGTAATGTTGGCTTCATAGTATAAGTTTGGAAGTTTTCTTTCCATTTCTATATTTTGAAACAGTTTGAGACTAGGTATTAACTATTCCTTAAATGTCTGGTAGAATCCCCCTGGGAAGCCATCTGGCCCTGGATTTTTGTTTGTTGGGATATTTAAAAAAATATTTTATGTATTCATTTGAAAGGAGAGAGATCACAAGTAGGGGAAGCAACAGAGGAGAGGGAGAAGCAGGCTTCCCATTGAGCGAGTAGCCCAATGTGGGGCTTGATCCCACTTAACTTGGGATCATGACCTGAGCCAAAGGCAGATGCTTAACCAACTGAGCCAGCCATGTGCCCCTTGTTGGGAGATTTTTTTATTACTGATTCAATTTCTTTGCTGTCTTTGGGTCTGTTCATATTTTCTATTTCTTCCTGTTCCAGGTCAGGTAGTATGTAAGTTTCTAGGAATTTGTCCATTTCCTCCAGATTGCCCAGTTTGTTAACATATAATTTGTCATAGTGTTCTCTTATAATTGTTTGCATTTCTGTGATGGTTGTGATCATGATTTTATCTATTTGGGTCCTTTCTCTTTTCCTTTTGATAAATCTGGCTAAGGAGTTATCAATTTTATTAATTCTTTTGAAGAATCAGCTCTTAGATTTGTTGGTCTGTTCTGGGGGTTTTTATTGTTTGCTTCTCTATCATTTATTTCTGCTCTAATCTTTAATATTTCCTTTAATTTGCTGGATTTAGGCTTTATTTTCTGTTCCTCTTTTAATTCCTTTAAGTGTAAGGTTATACTGTGTATTTGAGACTTTTCTTGCTTCTTGATTAAGGCCTATATTGCACTATACTTCCCTCTTAGGACTGTCTTTGCTGCATCCCAAAGGTTTTGGACTGTCATGTTTTTATTTTCACTTTCTTCCATGTATTTTATATTTCTTCTTTAATTTCCTGGTTGCCCATTCATTCTTTAGCAGGATATTCTTTAACTTCCATGTATTTGAGGTCTTCCCAAATTTTTTCTTGTGGTTGACTTCAAGTTTCATAGTGTTGTGATCTGAAAAAATGCACGGTCAGAACTCAATCTTTTAGTATTTGTTGAGGCCTGATTTGTGATCCTGTATGTGATCTATTTTGGAGAATGTTCCATGTGCACTCAAGAAGAATGTGTAGTTTGATGCTTTAGAATGAAATGCTTTGATTATATCTGTTAAGTCCATGTGTTCTAGTGTGTCATTCATAGCCATTGTATCCTTATTGATTTTCTGCTTAAGTGATCTGCCTATTGCTGTAAGTGAGGTGTTAAAGTACTGTACTATAATTGTATTATCCATGAATTTCTTCATGCCTATTATTAATTGATTTATATATTTGGGTGCTCCCAAGTTGGGAGCATAAATATTTATAATTGTTAGATCTCTTGATGAATAGAACCCTTTGTTATGATATAATACCCTTCTTTATCTCTTGGTACAGTCTTTGTTTTAAAATATGATTTGTTTACATATGACTACTCCAACAATTTTTTGGATGTCCATTAGGATTATGGGTTATTCTCTATCCGCTAACTTTCAACCTGCTGGTGTTTTATGTCTAATATGAATCTCTCATGGGCAGCATAGAGATGGATCTTTTTTTTTTTAATCCATTCTGATACCCCTTGTTTTTTGATTGGATAATTTAGTCCATTTACATTCAGAGTGATTACTGAAAGGTCTGAATTAGGTGCCTGTATAGTTGGTATTTATGGTGATGTTTTCTAGTCCTTTCTAGTCTTTGTTGCTTGTGGTATTTTTTTCTCCACTTAAAGAGTCCCCCTTAAAATTTCTCACAGGGCTGGTTTAGTGGTCATGAACTCGTTTAGTTTTTTGGGGGAGACTCTCTCTCTCTTTCTTTTGAATGACAGCCTTGCTGGAGAAAGAATTCCTGGCTGCATGTTTTTCCCATTCAGCACATTAAATATATCATGCCACTGTCTTCTGGCCTGCTACATTTTTATGGATAGATCTGCTGCAAACCTGATCTGTCTTCCCTTGTAAGTTAAGGATTTTTTTTCTCTCTTGCTGCTTTCAGGATTCTTTCCTTGTCTGTGTACTTTTTGAATTTGATTATGATATGCCTTGGCCCTGGTTGGCATTTGTTGAACTTAATGGGAGTTCTCTGTGCTTCTTGGATGCTGATGCTTGTATCTTTCTCCAGATTAGGGAAGTTTTCAACTATACTTTGTTTGAATAAACTTTCTGCCCTTTTTCTCTCCATTGTCTGGGACTCCCATGATGTGAATGTTATTTCATTTTATTAAGTTGCTGAGTTCCCTAAGTCTACATTCATGATTCATTACCTTTCTTTCCCTCTTATTTTCAGCTTCATTTTTTCCATAATTTTATCTCCTTTATCACTTATTTGTTCCTCTGTTTCATCTATCCTCATTTAAAAAATAATTTAATTTTTTTAGTGTTCCAAGATTCATTGTTTATGCACCACACCCAGTGCTCTATGCAATATCCTTAATACCCACCACCTGTCTCACCCATCCCCCCAACCCCTCCCTTCCCAAACCCTCCAAGTTCACAACTAAAGTGGCAACCCAGTGAGAAGATATTCCCAAATGACACTACAGACAAACAGCTGATAGCCAAGACCTATAAAGAACTCCTCAAACTCAACATCCCCCCCAAAAAATAACCACATCAAAAAATGGGCAGAAGACATGAACAGACAATTCTCCATAGAAGACATACAAATGGCTAACAGACACATGAAAAAATGTTCATCATCATTAGCTATCAGGGAAATTCAAATCAAAACCACATTGAGATACCATCATCCATCCTCATTTTTATGGCCTCCATTTAGGTTTTCATCTTGGTTGCAGCATTTGTAATTTTAACCTGAATAGATTTTAGTTCTTTTACCTCTATAGGGATTCTCTAGTGTCTTCTATTTTTTATTAAGCCCAGCCAGTATCCTTATTATTGTTGATTTAAATTCTAGTTCAGACATCTTACTTATATCTGCATTGATTAAATCTCTGGCTGTCATTTCTTCCTGTTCTTTCTTTTGGGGTGGATTCTTCCCTCTTGTCATTTCAGAGGGAAAAAAGAAAAACAATTAAAGAAATATAAATAAATAAATGGATAAAAAAATAAATAAATAAAAATAGAAAAAATTAAAAATAAAATGAGGTACAATAAAATACATAAGGGAAGCTAGATCCTAGGTGTCTTTTGGTCTTCTTCTTATGAGATGATTGGTAGAAACAAAGAAAAAAGAAAGAAAACAAAATTAAAAGTTAAAAAATATATACCAGATGATTTCACTCATATATAGAATTTAAGAAACAAAACTGATGAACATAGGGAAAGGAAGGAAAATAAAATAAGACCAAAACAGAGAGGGAGACAAACTATAAGAGACTTAACTGTAGGAAACAAACTGAAGGTTACTGGACAGGAGGTCGGTGAGAGACTGGAGTACTGGGTAATGGGCATTGTGGGGAGCACTTGATATAATGAGCACTGAGTGTTATATGCAACTGACGAATCACTAAATTCTACCCCTGAAACTAATAATAACCTATATGTTAACTAGATTGAATTTAAATAAAATTTTAAGAGACTATTCATGAGAAATATATATATGAATAAAATTTAAAAATTTTTACAAATTGTCTTTCTGTATCCAAAACACAAAATGAAATGAAAACCAGACAAAAACAAAGACAAAACCAAGCAAAAACAAAAAGAAACAACAAACAAACAAACAAAAAACCCCCAAAGAATGTTAGATCCTCTTTCCTCTAGAGCTGACGTTTTGTAGCACTCTATAATCAACAGACCTGGTGAGGGTGAGGGATTTGTGCTAGGTCTTCTGGGGAAGGGACCTGCTGCTGTGATTCTCAGATGGAATTGCTCTAGAGGAAATGTGTCCGTGAGGGTAAGGAGTGTGGGGAGTGGGGAGTGGCTCTGTTCTCCACTTGGTAGCACTGTTTAGCTCACTGAGGTGCCTCAAGCTGGAGGGTGCCGGGGAGAAAAGGCTTCACCACATACTCCTGCCTCCAGAGCAGGAAGTGAGTGCCACTCCTCTTTAGTGCCACTCACAGATACACAAACAATGACCCCTCCTCTGTCCCTGGTTTCCATCAGATCCCTGCCTTCACCCTGTCTGTGTCAGAGAGACCTGCCTGTCACACAGCACAGTACTCCTATAGCTTATCTCAGGTGCAGCTGTGTTTCAAAACCCCACACTTTGGAGACCCCTGAGGTGTGGACCCACACTGATCCTCCGGGGGAGGGTGACAGAGCAGTGGTTCACAGTACAACACACAGCCAGTGCTGGGGGTTGTAGCCCTCCCTGGTGCCTTTGTTCCTATATTGGTGGGCAGTGTAGCTCAGTGGCTCCCACAGGGTCTTTTGCCTTCAGAGAGGCTGTATCACCTCTCCCAAATGCACTCCAAGGAGCAGAATCACTTCTCCCTGTGTGACCCTGGGGATCCTCAGGCTGTCCACTGCCGGGCTCAGCTGTACTTCTGTATCAGAGCCAGCTCCCCGGCGACAAACCTGGCTATGTCACAGACCTCCGAAACCTCAGACTCTGCATTCTGCTGTTTATAGAAAAATGGCAGTATTGCAGCCCTTTCCTTTCCCCCCATCAATGGTTTTGAGCAATAGTTTTCTTGTGCAGTCCCTTGAGTGTGTTTTTGTTCTTTTTTTTTTCCTCCGTACTTTTTATCTCTCTTGTGATTTAAGTGTACAGGTTGATGAATTTTTATGTAAATATGCACTCATGCAGTCACTATCCAAATAAAAAAAATAGAACATTCACCTTGCTTTAGAAAATTCCTTAATGCTCCTTTTCCAACAATGTCATCTAGAGGTAATTACTATGTTCACTTTATTACCAGAGATTAGTTTTGCTCATTTTGAACTTCTCTTAAGAAATTACAGTACAAATTCTTTTATGTCTGTCTTCCTTCATTAAAGTGTTTTAGATTCATAAGTGTTTATACATGTGTCAGTATTTTAAATAACTTTTTGCTATTCCATTGCATAAATCTACCACACTTTTATATCCATTCTCCTGTTGATAGGCAAACTATTTCCAGTTTGTTAATAAAGAAATTGGCTTTAAACATTATTATGTAAATCATTTTGTGATCATATACACCCACTTTTTCTTGGCTGTATACCTACAACTGGAATTTCTGGTTTATAGAATAATTGTATGTTTGACTTTATTAAAAGATTCCAAATTATTTTAAAAAGTGGTTGTATAGACTTCCATTTTCAACTCAGAGATTTAGAGAGCTAGAAGTATTGCTTCCAGTATTACAGCAATAACCATAAACCTGGACTTAATGCAAAGAAATGACTTTTCTTGAACCCATTAGGGAATTGAGGTTTTAGGGCAAACACTAAACAGAAAACTGGGGAGATATAGCCTCTTCCAGAGGAAATAGAATTTAAGAATTTTTTATTTAACCTAGAGCAGAAGCCATCAGATACCATATAAACTGAAGATTTGCTTCTTTGTGAATTTAATGAATTGTTAAAGACTAAGAGTAGGCTAGTATGAGAATGTGAAGTCCCTGGGGGGCCATAGGCAAGGTTTTCACCATCTTTCTTTTCATCCATGAACTCCATCATATACTCATAGTGAAGACCAGGAAATATTCAACAGAAAATTTCAAACATAAAGAGGCTATCTGGGAGAGGACGGTGGGAAGAATAACAGTTTCTCCCAAAACTTCTTCCAAACTCATTTACTACATTTATTCTACAGAAGTAAAACTATAATCTGCAGGGCAAAAGCAAAAACAACAACAACAACAAAAGACCTGTCCCTTAGGACACTGTGGAAAAACATTGGAGCTGGAGAAGGGACAGAGACAAAACATCTCTCCCTCAGGGAAGAGAAGGAATATATGTAAGGCCTGGTACCTGCAGCTGAGGGAGAAGCACAACCACACCCCAAAACCCAGGTTCACAGAACCTAAGACTAACGCTTAACTAGAACATTTGGCAATACTTCTATCCTGTTCCCCACCAACCCACTAACAAATAATAAATAACACTAACTGTTGAGTACAGCTGAAAAATCTTCATTAAACAGATTATCTCTGGGTTAGCTGTGCAGAAGAAAAATCCAAAACCAAGCAGGGAGTAAAAATTGAGAAAAGTTAAAACTCTGGCAAACTTGCCTAGCCCTAAGCTCAAGATATCATTAGACAAATCTGAAACCTATAGTGCACTGAGGGTAACCATGGCATTGACAAACCAAATTTAGCCCAGCTCCTCACTCAATTAGTTCAAACTCATACACTAAAGTCCTAGCAGGAGGAAAGACATGCTCATTTCCAAGGACCCACCACCTCCCAACACACAAATTTACTTCAGTCTCCAATGTTCTATGTGTTTACAGTTTTAACAAAAAACTACGAGGTATACAAAAAGGTAAGAAAATCACATTCTAAAAGGACAAAGAAAACACCAGAACCAGACTCAAATACGACAGAGATACAAAAAATGTCAGACAAGTAATTTAAAATTAATGTCATTAATAAGATAAAGATTCAATGGAAAAGGTAGACAATGTGCAAGATCAGATAGGTAATTTCAGCAGAGAGATGGAAACAATAATAAAAGATCAAATGGGAATGCAAGAGGGAGAAAAAAACAGTGACAGAGATAAAGGATGCTTCTTATGGGCTCATCAGCTGAAAAAAAGAATCAGTGAGCTTGACAGTATGCTAAAGAAGTTACCCAAGCCAGAACACAAAGAGAAATAAGAGTAAAAATACAAAAAACAAAACACCAGAATATCTAAGAGCTATTGGACAATACCAAGTATACCTATAATTGGAACCCCAGAAGTAGAACCACAAGAAAATACATCTCAATAGACGTAGAAAAATCATTCAAGAAAATTTAACACCCATTCATGATAAGACTTTCATTAAGGAATAGCTCACAATGCCCTTAACTGTTAAAGACATCTTTTAAAAAAAACTTTATACCTGACACCATATTTAATGGTAAAATGTTCAATGCTTTCCCCCTAAAATCAGAAACAAGTAAGAATATCCTCTGTAACCTATTTCATTTTGTTTTAATTTACATTTACCTAATGTTGATGTATCTTTTCTTAATTTATTGCCATTTAGTTGTAGTGTTTTGTGAAGTATTTGTTCATGTTTCCCATTTTTCAATTTGTTCATTTGTCTTTGGTATTTCTGTTATTGACTTATTATTTAAAATATATTTTGAATCTGATGCCTTTGTGAGGTAAATATAAATGTTTTCCTTGTCTCTAGACTACTGTTGATCTTTGAGTGTTTTTTGAAGGGCAAAATTCTTAATTTTGATGAAGTAGGATTATCAATTTTTCCTTTAAGTTGGGAGTCAAGATTCTTTATTTTTATGCATGTATTCAGATATATATTTCTGGTATGTGTATATGTGTGTGTGTGTGTGTATATATATATATATATATATATATATATATATATATATATATTTACAACATTTAGTTGCCCCAGTTCCTTTTTTAAAAAAATATTTCTTTACTATGTTGAATGGCTTTGGTAGCTTTATTGAAAATAAACGAATGTTCTGGGTCCATTTATGAATTCTCTGTTCTGCCCTATTGATATATTTTTTTTTCTTGCAACAGTACCATACTATTCTGATCACTTAAAGTCATACTAACTCTTGAAATATGGAAGTATACGTTCTCCAACTTTATTTTTGCTCTTTAAGTTTATCTTGATTATTCTAGATCCTCCAAATTTCCATATAAATTTTAGAATCAGCTTGGAATTTTCTCAAAAAATCACTGAAATTTTTGTTTGGATTTTATTTAGTATGTAGGATAACTTTTGTCTATAATTTCTCTCAGCGGTATTTTGTACTTTACAATAGAGAAATCTTGTAAATCTTTTGTGCACTTTATTCCTATATACTTGTTGATAAAGCTATTGTAAATGGTATTACTTTATTTTTTTTTTGAAACTTCATTAACATTTTTTTTTTTTTATTGTTACTAAATTTTTTTTTCCAGTGTTTCAAGATTCATTCCCCATTCCCCACACCCAGTGCTCCCCGCTTTAGGTGTCCCCAGTACCCACCACCAGGCTCTCCCATCCCTCCACCCCCCTCCCTCCAAGTCCCTCAGTTCCTTTCTGTGTTCAAAATCTCTGTTGTTTCGTTTCCCTCCCTAGATTACCCTAGTTCCCATTTGCTTTCCTTCTGCCACTGTCCTCCAGTTTGCCCCTCATGCACCGCAAGTAAGTGAGACCATGCGATACTTGACTTTCTCTTCTTGGCTTATTTCACTCAGCATAATCTCTTCCAGTCCAGTCCATGTTGCTACAAAAG